>CATIWR010060268.1:0-45376 GCA_949677035.1 Omphalea diandra
TATATATATATATATATATATATATATATATATATATAGTAACACTATAAAAATATGGTGAATATTAAGTTGGAATATTATTAATGTAAAATTTGTCTTTAATATTAAAAAAAAGTCCATATATATATATATATATATATATATATATATGTGTGTGTGTGTGTGTGTGTGTGTGTGTAGTAACACTATAAAAATATGATGAATATTAAGTTGGAATATTAATAATGTAAAATTTGTCTTTAATATTAAAAAAAGTCCACAAATTTATTTTGCTAATATATGCTAATTTTTATTTAAAAAAAACAAGACTCTTGTTCTCAGCACAATTAATAAGCAAATATTATCTTTTCATTTCCTCTCTTTAATAGAAGGAAAAATGAAAAATGAAATTAAAAAAAAAGAAAAAGAAATGTGAAAAACACAAAAAAATAAGGAGAAAAATTAAATGAAATTTTAAAAAATAAATTATTTACAAATTTACCCTTGTCAAAGAAAATCTTATTATATATTATCTCCATTTCAAAAAAAGTTTTTCATTATTTTTTTTAAATGTCTCAAAATACAAATCACTTTCATTAAATTAAAAATATTTATAATCAATTTTTCTAATTTATTCATACGAATTATTAAATTAAAAAATATATTTATTTTTTTATTAAATATAATTAAAGGTGTAAATAAAAAAATTATTATAAATAGTGATAATTGTGAAGTTTTTCTCTTGTTTTTTTTTTTTGAAAGAGTATTACATAAGTATTTCACCAGGTCCCTCCTCTGTTTGGAGCACTCAGCAGCTGTTTGGCGGCAACCTCTTCAAAAGCCTTTTCTTTATCCTGGGTAAGGTTCTAAATTTCCGTTTGTTTCCGGAGAAAAAAGTTCATAAAATGAAAAAGCATCTTTATATAATCGAAATCTAGTAAAACACGCCCGCTTCACACCGCCACAGTTAACTGCTATTTTTATATTGTGATTTGCTATTTCTTTAGTCAAATTTGTTTGTAAATCCCTAGGAATTGTAACTGATGAATATTTGTAGGGGTCATAATGGTCGAAATTATAATTGTAAGTAATAATTGCTTCTGGAAATAAAGTACAGTCCTTTGCTTAATCCTGTATTATCTTAGTCGTGGAATTTTTTTTAAAAGAAGAATTTTGAGTTAAGTGATTGCTAAAATTGTTGAAATTCACATCATGAATGGGTTTTTGTAAATCTGCATATTTGATGGTGTAGTGTTAGGCCGTTGTGGACTATTTCCTAGCTAATAGATTACCCTGGTTCTTTTGGTACTAACTGTAGATTTGTCATTCCAATCTTGCTTTTAAGTGCAACCTTTTTCTTTGATCTGGCTATTTCTCACAGTGCATGAATGTGGCTCTATCTGGATCATTAATTTTCTAATTTAGATTGTGGAGATCAACCTTTATAATGGTACTGGTGTTTTTGTCAATCAGTCTTTATGGTTACGGTAGAGCTTCTGCAGGATGTGCTAGTTCTCTGTTTAATTCAACTAGTTCTAAGATCATGAGACTTTGGTGGGTTGAAACATGTGTTGTTAGCTTAATGCACAATAGTATTATTCAACAATAAAGGTGGTAGATCTAGGGAGGAAAAAGCTAGCTATGGTTGAAGCTAATTGAATAATATTAACAGGACTGCAAATCTTTGTAATTTTTCTGCTTTCCATGATACTAAAAAATTGTCTGTTTTCCTCATGTTGGAGGTGGTGGTGGTCCCTATTTCCCTTTCTGCAGGGTCACTGTCTCCTATTATTTTTGAGAGAAGTGGACACGGAACTAGAAAGAAAGAGAGAAAGAGAAGGATGAAGTTCAAGGCATTTCTTACTGAGAATGGTGTTAGACTGTTGGAAAGGAGGTTCCTACCTGCCTTGGACAAAATGGGGAAGGTATGTCATCTTTTCCTTACCAGGGACCATGCAGCCTTCCTTCACAACCTTCTCAACGGGGATGGAGTTCAATCCATTGCTCAATTTCAAAAAGAGGCTCTCTTTGATGATTATCGCATTTCCAGTCAGAATGAGGACCGCATTGCCTTTGCCATAGACATTTCTCTTCTCTACCGTGCTGTTCGAAGTGGTGTCAGTATTTGCAGTGAATTTGGTGCTGGTGGACCCACTGCAAATCGCCTCCATATTAAATTGGTGAAGAAACTGCCACCAAACTCTACTCAGCCAATGCCTTTTCTTACCTTTGAGACCAAGGGTTATAAATCTGCTGTAATTCAGGATGTACCAATCTCAAAACCATTGTCTAGAGCTGAAGTACTGGAACTTCAAACTGCTCTTGATATGGCCCAAGATCTACCTCTGACCCTAGTTCAAGTTCCAGATTTGAATAAGTTGCAGAACTATGTGGACAGGATGAAGCATGTTGGTGATTTGCTAAATGTGTCCATAAGCAAGTACGGGGATCTTCATGTGCAAATTTCAACTACATTGATCACACTTGGTGCTGAATTCCGTAAATTGTTGGTTATTGGAGACAAAGCTCAGCCCCCACCTGAGGATCAAAATTTAAATGCACAGACTCGGTCAGAGAGGGCAGTTTTAAGGGGAGATGCTCAGTCTGTGCAAGTAAGTGTAAGGCACTTTTCCAAGAGTCTTCAGTGTCACCTGGCCAAGCCAGACTGTACTTTTTATGGGATTGTTCCTCAGAGCGCTTGCTTGACAGTGATATTCCAATTCTTCATTCCTGGAACTCGCCAAACAGATAAATCAATCAGTCTGCATTGCAGGCTTCCTGTGATTGACCCAGGATCAAACTGAAAAGAACCTCTGCTGACCATTGATGTTGCACTTGTCTTTGGAGTCTGATGGACCGTTCCATCCACTCTGATTTGAGCAGTTGTAATTTCAAATTTGCAAAGGATTTTACTATGAAAATGTTGCGTTGCATTTCAGATAGGGTCTCTGTCCCTTGTAGTGCTGTAGTTTGTTAATTTCTCTCTCTCTCTCTCTAACCTTGTTGAATCGTAGAACAGTTGATTGCGAAGTGACAGTATATCGGGGAAACATGTCAACCTGAATTCTATTAATGTCAAAAGTATATGCTTTCAGCAAAATGCTTGATCTTTATGAGCTCTGTTATTACTCCTCTTTAAGTTTCTCTTGGATTATGGCATGTGGGACTGGGAGTTTTATCCATCAATAGACTGAAAGAAAGAAAACCTTATAGTGGCAAACTAATGGATTTTATCAGGATGAAAATTCAATGGGGATTGCTTATAATCAAAAGGCTATTGATTCGAATTTGCAGTATTGTGCAACAGTAGAGTCTGGTGGCTGTAATATAACAGTCGGCGATGCCACTTAGCTTTTTCTTAAAACTAAATGCAAATGCATTAAATGAACACATCTGCAACGAGTTGACGAAACTTTAGGAAATGAAACTAAATGGTAAGCGTATTAGATCAAGATATTGAATCCATGATTTGTATGATTAGCCTGAAACAAAACAATATTAAATGTGTTATCACCACCAAAGAATCAAGAAGAATGTAACTGCATTAAGATGGAGAGACAAACAAAAATTTCACATCGCAAAGAGAGGGAAGATTTGGCCATCGTAGTCTTAGAATTTAGTAGGGAAGAGAGCTGATATACAGCGTAGAGACTTGGCAACGAATGATTTCCACTCTTGCAAAAAATATCTACATTAAGTACCAAATATTGTAGAGTTTGTTAATCTATTTGTTAAACAAAAAAGTAGATTCATGCTAGCTAGCTTCTCTACGATCAGATGCTCCAAATAACATCAGATTAACATATTTCCAATCTGCCACTTATACAGCTCTCACCGATAGTCTTTACATGAGCATGAACTGTCCCTAATGGAAACCAGTTCGATCTCTGGCAATTACTTCTCTGTCATATACCTTTGACACCAAGTTTGCCATACCGTGACAATTTATACACATTCTGAGGTTCTTCACAATTCTAATAGTGGTCCCAGGTCCTGAACTTATGAGCCCAAATGCGATAGCCAGCTTCTCACTGTGTTGGTAAACTGCTGTCCCTTTATCTTCTTCCCCTCTATCAAGAAATACTTCAGAAGCATCAGGTGAATACCCCGAAAATTTCAAGTCCCTTGTCATTTCGTCCAACTCCAAATATGTCTTCAGTCTGAGGATGAGAATGGTCCCCAGCAACAAATTCATGGACAATGCCATTCATTTCTGTTAAACTGCAACCAGGAATTTTCTTGATTACTCTATCCATCATTGCTTTTCTTAATTCATGCAATTTATCCAATTTATTGCAAGCTGCTTATATATTACAAAGAATAACATAAACTGCCCCATTAGCTGGTTCTAACTCAAGAATTTGTTTAGCTGCCATTTCGGCCATTTCTGCATCTTTATGAATTCTACAGGCACCAAGAAGAGCTCCCCAAACGATAGAATTTGCTTTTATTGGCATATTCTTTATAACTTCATAAGCTTCTTTTAGATGCCCAGCTCGGCCAAGTAGATCCACCATGCATCCATAATGAGCCACATTTGGCTCAATTCCATGTCTGGTGGTCATGCTAGCAAAAAATTTTCTTCCTTCATCTACTATGCTGGTATGAGTACAAGCACAGAGAACACCAATGTAAGTTATTTCATCTGGAACTACTGAAGCTTTCAGCATTAGAGAAAACACATGAAGAGCTTCTTCACCATATCTGTTAACAGCAAGACCAACAATCAAGGCAGTCCACGTGAATTTGTCCCGCCGAGGAATACCATTAAATATGCTTTGTGCCTTTTCAACATGCCCACATTTGAAATACATATCTATCAAACCATTCCCAACAAAGGCATCATTCTTGACCTTGTTTTTCTAGATGCAAGTGTTCACCCATTCTCCTAGCTCTGGTGCCCAAGTTGTGCACAAGCTGTAAGTATGCTAACCATTGTGAACTCATCAGGCTTTACATTCGAAGTTTGCATCTGTCGAAAGAGAATCAGAGCATCTTTGAAGCTATTACTTTGAATGTATTCATCAATCGTGGCAGTCCATGAAACATAGTCTCTTTCAGGCATCTGGTCATTTTCTAGCTCTATCAAGTTGTCCTAAATCCACAAACCCAGTAACAATAGCAGTCCAAGAAATCACATCCCGGTTCTTCATATTCTCAAAAATCCCAATTGCAACATTCATTTCACCACATGCTGCATACATGTCTATCAACGCATTCACCACTATCAAATTAGACTCAACAACATGGTCAGAAACACATTTATGAACCTGCTTGCCGCATTCTAAGTCCTTCAACTTACATCAAGCTGATAACACCGAAACAAGAGTAACTGAAGAGGGTAACACTTTTTGCGTCCCCATCTCATAAAAAAGCTTCTTACTTTCCTCGTAATGCTTTATTCTATTATAACCAGAAACCATTGCATTCCAGGCGACCACATTATTCTAACAACTCGTATAAAAAATCCCACGAGCCATATCAATCAAACCACACAAAGAGTACATTTTTATCCAAGAATTTTGCACAAACACATTGGAATCAAGCCCATATTTCACCACAGGACAATGCAAATCCTTGCCAAATTCTAATGCAATATCTTTTGTAAAACCTTTAATCAAGAGCGGATACGGGTAACAATCAGGCAAATAATCCCTCTTTATCATTTCTAAGTACATACAAACCCCTAGCTTAGGACAATCAATCCTGGAATACCCTTCTAACGTGGTATTCCAATGGAAAACTGTTGGTTCAGGAATAGCATCAAACAGTTGGCGTGCATAACTCATATCTCCAAATTCTTTAGTACAACACGAGGCACTTATCTTACTTTGCATAATGGGATTATAAATGATGCCAGTTCTGATAGATTGGGAGAGGATTTGCTTGAGTTGGTCCATGGATTTGCAGCTTTGGACAAGGGAGAAAGGTGGGTTTTCTGCTGAGGGGATGTGGGTGGATGGGGATACGTGGGTAGTAGAGATTGATGATGCCATGGATATTGACATTTTCCTGAAAGCTGGAGAATGGAATTTTATGGAGTGAAAATGGGTTTCATAGAGAAATGAAACACAGCAAAAACAAGAAAAGCCACTCAAATGGGGAGAATCAAGTGTGCGTTATTGCCATTGAATAGCGATGTCACTTTATACTGCATACTCCAATTTCTAGTTTTTTACGTTGGGCAACTTCTTGTCATACCAGAACTAGGGATTTACAACTTGTTGGACCTGGATTTATTTATTAAAACAGGTGCAAAATCAAATTTATCTCGGTTTAAACTGAAGAGAAAGTGAAGTGGTTATGCTAAAAAAAATTGTATAATTATTTATATAAAATTATTGCTATGTTTATAATCTTTCATATTGAAATATTATCTTAATTTTTTTATCGAGTGAATTTATTAAATTTAAACTCGTCCGCACTTACATTCATGAGCTCACTCTTAAAAAAATTTATTAATATTTTAAATTTAAATCTTCAAAATTATATTATTTTATTTATGTAATATATAATATTATATCTTACGAAAAAAAATATATGTGATTTCGAAATTTTGTTCTTTGAGATTTATGATTTTTTTTTTCTGTATTGATTAAGAGCATATGATTGAACCCTGCTAATAAATGTAGGTCAAAGTCGCCCAGTCAAAAAGTAGCTTCAATATTCTTTCTCAAGACCCCAAACACCGGCTCATGAACTCGTTTCAAATTGATAATAATAAATAAAATAAATTTTTTTATCAAATTTATCTATAAATTTATATTATTTTGTCAAAATTATTTTGATTTCATATTATTTGATCATAAAATTTTTTTTTATCAATATTACTCATGATTTTATATTATTTTATCATAAAAATTTAAAATATTGATTGAAAATAATATTGATTTAGGAATGAAAAGTAGACGAGTAATAATTATCTTTCATCTTTTATTACACTTTCTAATGGGAACAATTTTTCTCTTGTCTCTATTTTCGCAGGGACCTGTCACCCCACGAGATTTCCTGCAAGGTAAATATTTTTATTTTTATTTATTTTTAAATTATTTTTTAAAAAATATAACTTATTAAATTATAAATAAAAAATTTTAACAGTATTTTTACACACCATTATATTTTTATTTAACTTATTTCTCCATATATCTATAACAATTAGATGAACAAGCAGAATTATTACTACACGAACACATTTCTCTTTCACGTTTTTTAATTAACAAAAATTTTTATTTTTAAAGTGAAATTGTATTTTTTAGATTTGAAGATTCAAGAATTTAATAATTTAGAGAAAGTTGTGTTTTTGTTTAAGTACATATAAGTTTAGTTTTTTTAAATTGTATTTATAATACACACTTTCTTCAGTTAGTCTTTCAAATTTTTATGGTAAAATAATATAAAATTTGAAGTAATTGTGATGAAAAATGACTTTTACGATGAAATAATATAAGATTAAAAATAATTTTAATAAAATAATATAAATTCTAGGTAAATTTGATGAATAAATTTAGGAATTATACTTTAACCGTTTCTTAAGACTATAAGTTGTTGCAACACAACTAATCAAAGGATTGTTTGATTACAGAATGTGAAAATCTGATCATAGAAAAATTTATTGATTTATTGGGATTTTAATTAAATATAAATCATAGTAAAATAGATGCGTTTTTTTTTTTTTTCTCTATTTAGGTGCTTGTGTTCTCAAGATAAAAAATTAGATGTGTTTCTTGATTTTCTAAATTCTTTATCTCATATGCATCAGAAAATAAAGGTTTTGGTGTATTTCTTTGATTTTTCTTTTTATTTTATAATCGTGAAATACAATGAATTTAAAAATGAAGATGGGAAAGAATTTATTGAATTGATTGGGAGATAAGTTTTTTTTTTTTTTTTTTTTAGTCTTGCTAGATTTGATTGATGAGTTTGTAGAATTTTTTAGTTTGATTGTTGTCATAAATTACTTAAAATTTTTCTAATTTGTAAATTAATCTTTCCTAACCCATAAATTTTGAAAAACTCTAAAATTCAAAATTTTCTAACCAAGAAATCTATTTTTCCTTCCGCTCACGTACCACCAAACTTTATTGAATTTGAAAAAGTAATATTTTTAATCCCATCAAATTCAATGATTACGTTACAGGCTAATTTGATCCTAAAAAATTACAATATGAATATGGTGATTTAGACGATAATTCGCATTCATCTAAGTTTATTTATTTAATTTTCATATTTATATTTATAATTTTATATTTCAAATCTACAATTGATGATCATGACGATAATAAGCATCATGATTTTAATTTTAGCTTTCATATATTAATTGATGAAAAACTATTTTTGTTATTTTTAAATATTTTTAATTTATTAAGATATAAAAATTATTTTTATTAAATTTTGAAATTAATTGAACATCTAAAAAATTAAATGTTCAAAATGAGTTTTTTTCTTCATATATTTATGTATATAACGGTGTTAGGAATTTGATCTAAATGAGTTAACATCTGAAATTTCAACTGTAAATTGTCAAAAAAAAATTTAGAGAAACTTAAAATTTTCAAATCACTCTTTTCTTTAAATTTTCTTTTTAAGGAATTTAAATCTCACGATTTCCATTGGTGGAATAAATTGGTGTTTCCCATAATAATACCCCTGCCCAAAATTATTATTATTTTTTTTTAAAAAACAATGTACCCCATGTCCTAAGTTTGTAAAGAGACAGACCAAAGTAAAGGGTATTTGAGGGTCTTTTTATATCTCATTTTGTAAAAGTTGTGCGTTTAGTTAATATATCAATTTCAATTCAAAATAAAAACTGGTAGCCTATAGACTATTTAATCGTTTTAGCTCATAAAAGTATGTCTTACAAAATTTTTCATCAATTGATCTACTTTTATAAATAAATATATTTTACAATTTTATTTATTTATTAATTTAAAATTTATAAACAGTAACTTTAATAATAATAATTTTATGACAGTTAATATCAATCTGTAACTAACAATAATAAGCAAAATAAATAAACAGTGGCCGAGTTATTAACTGGGCCAGTTAGAAGACGCAGGGACCCTAATTTTCAAAATTGAAGCCACTACTCGTTCACGGCCATAATGACCGAATGGAATGTCTAAACATGGTGTCGCTAAACAACTCATCGGCGACCTCTCTTTCCACAACTCCTCACCCTTCGCAAAACTCTTGGATTCATGTGTCAAATCCCATTCCACTCGCGACACACGTCGTATCCACGCCCGGATCATCAAGACCCAATTCTCCTCCGAAGTTTTTATACACAACAGGCTCATCGACGCTTACGGCAAGTGTGGTTGTGTGGATGACGCGCGCAAGTTGTTCGATAAAATGCCTGACCGAAATACTTTCAGCTGGAACGCCATTATCATCACCTTAATGAAGTCTGGTCTTATCAATGAGGGTGCACGATTGTTTTCGTTTATGCCTGGGCATGATCAATGCTCTTGGAATTCGATCATTGCCGGGTTTGCACAGAATTATCAGTTCGAAGATGCGTTGGATTATTTTGTTAGGATGCATAGGAAGGGGTTTTTGCTAAATGAGTATACATTTGGTAGTGTGCTTAGTGCTTGTGCTGGGTTGAAGGACCTCAAAATGGGTGCCCAAATTCATGGTTTGATGCTGAAGTCACGGTTTTTGTTGGATGTTTATATGGGGTCTGCGCTTATTGACATATATTCAAAATGTGGGCTTGTGGATTGTGCTCAAAAGGTTTTTGAAGGGATGAGAGAGAGGAATGTTGTTTCTTGGAATAGCTTGATTACATGCTATGAACAAAATGGTCCAGTAAGGGAAGCTTTAGAAGTTTTTGTGAGGATGATGGAGACTGGGTTTGCACCGGATGAGGTTACACTTGCCAGTGTGGTCAGTGCTTGTGCGAGCTTGGCTGCTTTTAAACAAGGTTCAGAAATTCATGCCTGTGTGGTAAAATGTGATAAGCTAAGGGATGATCTTATTTTAGGTAATGCATTGGTGGATATGTATGCTAAATGTGGTAGAATTAATGAAGCTAGAATTATTTTTGATAGGATGCCAATTAGAAGTGTGGTGTCTGAGACCTCCATGGTGAGTGGTTATGCAAAGGCAGCAAGTGTTGAAGCTGCAAGATCAATGTTCACAAAGATGATGGAAAGAAATGTAATTTCTTGGAATGCCCTTATTGCAGGATATACACAGAATGGGGAGAATGAAGAGGCACTTGGACTCTTCTGCATGCTAAAGAGGGAAGCTATCTGCCCAACCCACTTCACATTTGGTAACCTATTAAATGCCTGCGCAAATCTTTCTGATTTGCAGCTTGGCAGGCAGGTCCACACTCATGTTTTGAAGCATGGATTTCGGTTTCAATATGGTGAAGAGCCTGATGTTTTTGTGGGGAATGCTCTCATAGACATGTACATGAAATGTGGATCAGTTGAGGAAGGATCTCGTGTTTTTAAAAATATGGTGGAAAGGGATCATGTCTCATGGAATGCTATGATAGTTGGATATGCTCAAAATGGTTATGGGATGGAAGCCCTTGAGTTATTTAGGAAAATGTTGGTGTCTGGAGAGACACCAGACAATGTTACTATGATTGGGGCTCTATGTGCTTGTAGCCATGCAGGACTTGTGGAAGAGGGTCGACATTACTTTTCCTCAATGACCGAGGAATATAATTTAGTACCATGCAAGGACCATTATACATGCATGGTTGACTTACTTGGTCGAGCTGGTTGTCTTGAAGAAGCCAAAAACTTGATAGACAAAATGCCCATGCCGCCTGATGCTGTTGTCTGGGGGTCATTGCTTGGTGCTTGTAGGGTTCATCACAACATTACCTTAGGGGAGTATGTTGCAGAGAAGCTTTTAGAAATTGACCCTACCAATTCTGCACCTTATGTTCTTCTGTCAAATATGTATGCAGAGCTTCGCAGATGGAAGGATGTTGTTAGAGTAAGAAAACTGATGAGGCATCAGGGAGTAATTAAACGGCCTGGTTGCAGCTGGATTGAAACACTGGGCCATGTGCATGTTTTCATGGTGAAAGATAAAAAACACCCTCAGAGGAAGCAGATCTATTTTTTATTGAGAATGCTTACAGACCAGATGAAGCGAGCTGGATATGTCCCTGAAACTGGTGATTATGAGGTTTATGAGGAAGAGAGCAACTTAGAAGTAAGCTTCTGTTTCCCTATGGAAATACCAGCAGAAATCATTATCATGTAATTTGTTTGGAATGATGTTGTTAAATGTTAAATCTGATCAATTGTTTTCTTCACCATCAGAAAATAAAAAGTTTATTTGACGTGTTATGATTCAAAGTTATTGTCTTGATAAAATTGTGTTACCACTCTATCCAAGCATGTTGTTCCATCCATAAAAAGGGCTTCCTCCATAAACTGGAAATGGAATAAGTGCAATTGTAACAACCAGGACATTTTGCAAAGTTGTGCTTTGTACACCATAGTGTTTAAATCTAAAAATTATTATGGTGCATGGAGGCCATGAAATGCTACAACTGCGATTTCAATGGATTTGTAGAAAATTATTGGCAGAGGTATACTTTCAGTAAAGGCATCCTCCACTGGAATTTCCTTCGTGAAAAGAAAGAATGGTGGAGCTTCTGTTGATCAAGACAAGCATGTAGACGTAAAAGCCCCAATCAAAATGATTCTTCTAAGATTTCAAATATTGGCATATGCCTCCTTAGTCCAAGAAAATGTTTCGAGGGAACTTAAAAAAGTAAGGTAATCAGTCTCCTGTGACTTAAAGATAATTAGTCTTCTGCAACCATTGCCAATCTACCTATTAGCTTTCTTCCAGTGAGAAAATAAAAGTGAACTTAAACACAGGATATGGAATGGTGGAAACCAAAAAGAAACTTCAATGGAAATGATCTAATGTTTTCCTTTTCATTATTGACTCTTGCTAAATTACCGACCAGCAAAATATCCATATGATTAAGGATTTAAACCAGTGTGACGGTCACAGCCCCTTTCTTTCTTTATTTGTTCCAAGGGGCATACACCAACACAAATGGCAGTTTAAAAAGCACGGGCAAAAGAGATGGGGAAATAGGGGCAGGAGGAGAGTATATCAGAATATAATGAAGATTGAAACTGCCAAACAGGCTAATTCATACTAGAACAAGTATATTAATCTCATTGATAATGCTTGAGTCGAAGATTTCTTTTCACAAAATCCAGCATACAGTCATCCTATCGATGTAAAAATCCCAGAGGAAAAAGATTATCTGAAAAGGACATAACATGTGAATCCTGAATCCAGATTAAACTCCAATTCCTTGAAGTAGCAAAACAAAATCTTGACCAAGCAACATGAAAACCAAGATACTAAAAGCATAATCCTAAAAATCAAACTGTGCCAAAGTATCTACACTACAGGATGAAAATAGAATCCTATATACCTGATATTCCATTTTCAGATTGCATTAGAGATCTCCATTGATGATGCTGATGATCCATATTGGAGCCAGTCCTTAGCACAAATGAGGGCTTCAAGAGTCATAGGTTGCAATGAACTCCGATAGCTATCTATCTTTTTACTTCCAGTGTCAAACACAAAATCAGGAGAAACAGTAGACATTGGTATAGACAAAATATCAGCAGCCATCCTGGACAGGGTAGGGTACTTCAGTTTGTTTAGTTTCCACCAACTCAATATATCAAATTCTTGTACTCGTGGCAAAAGAGCCTCCTCCAGGTACTGATCTAATTCTGATTTTAAATTTTGGCTACCAGTAATCTCAAATATATATACCTCAAAACCTGAAAACTCATCTCCAATAGAAATCAGAGGTAATTCTTGATGCTGCATTTTATAAGGGTGTATCTCTTCGGGCAGTTCCTGATGGTTCATCTCTTGTGGCTGTCCTTCTTGTTGGTGTGTTTCATGAATCTGCACTCCTTGATTGTGCATCTCATCAATCTGTGCCTCTGGAGGGTGCATATTGTTGGTTTCTGCTTTTGGAAGGCTAATATCTTGAGCCAGCACTTTTTGAACATGCACCTCTTCAGCAGATAATTCTTGAGTGTGCATTTCTTGCCTTGACACTTGTTTAGGAACAGTCTCCTCCGGTATTACTTCTTGATTATCCCTCTCCTGTAGTGGTACTTTTTGAGTGTGCATCTCCTGTGATGGTGCTTCGTCAGTGTGCACCTCTTGCACTGGTACTTCATGAGTGACTATCTCCTGCATTGATAATTCATGAGTCTGCAAATCTTGCACTGGTACTTCTTGACTATGGTTCTCTTGTTTTTCTTCTTCAGGATGTACTTCAGCAATTACTTTTTCAGGCTTTACATCTTGAGCAGTTGCTTCTTTAAAGTGAACTTCTTGATAAGGTACATTTGCAGGGTGTACCACTTGAAGGGGCACTTCTTGAAAGCATGATTCCTGCTTAGGTACTTCTTGAAAGTGTGGTTCCTGCTGGGCTACTTCTTGAGCAGGTGCATCTTGAAGAAACTCTGATTGTGAGATGGCCACATCACCTGCTTCCATAAAAGTCGTTGATGCAGAAAGATTTGGAGCAAGATATTCTAGGAAGAGTTCATGAATCTCATCATCAACTTTCTTGATCCACATACTAGAATCCTCACCAAAGATCCTAGAGAAACTGAATTCAACAAGCTTCATTTTAAACCTTGGATCCATGACTACAGCAATTGCCAAAACAAGGAAGCAGTCCTTCCAATATTGATCAAACTTCTGTTTCAATGGTTTGGTCAAGCTGCTGACAAAGGGGTCCTGACTCATGGCTGCATTTGTCAGCTCTAACTGGATTTTTGACGATTCATGGTAAAATGCACTAGTTGTTGGATACGTTGGGGCAGTTAAAATGCTAGCTGCATCATAGAAAATCTTCAAGTATTTGCAAAGTATTTCCACCCGTTTCCAATCATTCATTGATGGGTTCATCTTAAAAAGAGGGTCAGTGGTATCCAAGCAAGCAAATACTTCCTTCAGCTCACAGGCAGCAGCCACCATTTGGTAAGTTGTGTTCCACTTGGTCTCATCATCAATAATAAGATATTTTGTGCTAGGAACCTGAAGTTGCTGCCTCAGCTCAGAAAACTTTTCATCACGTGTTTCTGAGGTTTTCACATACTTGACGCTTTCACGGACTCTCCTAATAACATCACCCATTGCTCCAAGCGCATGTTGTGCAAGACGACTTAGAATGCGAGCATAGCAATGTCCTTTCAGTAATTGACAATTGAACAAGAGTTGGTTCTTGACAGACAGGAGACCTCTGAGGTTTCCCATTATGGATTCATTTGAAAAGGATTGATCAAGCGTAAGGCTAAACAGCCTGCCCCTCAAATGCCAATCATCAAGGCAAGACGCAACAGCATGATTGATGGCATAATCCGAATCAGGAAAAGGTAGCGTGACAACATTAAGTATCCAACGTTGTAACTTCCAATCATCATCAATGAAATGCGCAGTTATAAAAGCATAGCCAATATCAAGGACTGAAGTTGCCAAATCTAATGTAAGACTAACTCGTCCAGAAATCCCACTTACAAGATTCAAAAGGCATTGCTTTTCCCTCAGGTACATTGCCACACATTCCCCTTGAATGGCATTAACACTCACCACATTGTTATTGTACTGGGGTTGAAGGGTCCTGATAAAACCAATGAAAGCAGGATTTTCCACAATGTTAAGTGGATACTCATGTAGTATAATCATCTTAGCTATTTCTTGGTTGCAACGGTCCTGATCAAAATGTAAGGTCCCAGAGCCAGGAGTAGTAGTTCTGTATCGTCTTTTAGGTCTGATGGGGGATGATGATGATGATGGTGCTTGTTGATTCTTCTGGCGGCTAACTGGGCAGATACCCAGGGTAATGTGACGTTTGAGGTGGCTAGTTCCTGCTAGCTTTGTACCAGTTATATAAGCAAATGATTTGTTGCACTGGTTGCAGACTGCCCTCATGCAACCTTCGCCAACAGTTTGTATGGTGAAGTGTTCCCACACTATGGACTTCTTTCTCCTGCGCTTGTTATTAGGCTGCTGCTCCTCAGGTATGGGTGCTGCAGCTGCTGCTTCAATGTTATCAGCAACAGCAGTAGGCATTATTACTACAGGAGCCATGTCCATGATGGGAGTTGAATTTGGAGTATGAGGGGACCCTATTATATCTATCTCCATACAAGTCATATTTAATCCTGCAACAACAATATATATAAAACAGCAAAAAAAAATTTTATCATCAGAAATATTTAACGGGATTGAGAATGTTTCAATTTCAATTCACGACTTTTTTTTCACTACCAAACAGATTTTCTGTAACACACAAATTTAAATTGAGAAAAAAATTATAAGAATCAATGGAAAAAAATATCATAACTTAATTTATCACTAATAATGTACATAATTGCTGTTATTATTGAACTTCAATTTGTAATTTAAAACCCCATCAACTGCAATTAAAAAATAAAAGATGATAATACGGAAAGATTGATGAGCACAATTAACACATGCTACACATCACATCAGTTGGTGTACGTACCTGGGGGGTCTTGAGTTTGCCTTAAAAACTTTGTAAACCCAGAGCCGACCACGCGAGCCCAAAGAGCAAGGGATAGGTTGAGCTTCAAAGTTACGAAAAGTTCTGAGCTTGGAAATTACAAACCCTAATTGGACCTAAAAGCTAGGGCTAGGGCTAAAGAAAAAGAAAAGCCTTATTTGGGAATGAGGAGACTTGCGTTTCTGTTGCTATATAGTGACAAGGGTGAGGACAAAATTGTCTATGGAAAAAAATAATAAGAAGCCGCCTCTAAATAAAATTGTCTATTGGATTTGGATTCGGATTTATATCATCGCAAAGATTGATGGATCGTGAGCCTTCTTGATCTTTATGGATGAAGGCAGAGCCATCTAACTGCAAATAGATCTTGACCCTTGATTTTCGTTTTTTCCTTTTTTTTTTATGGGGGCTTATTTTGATTTGTTATGAGGGAGAAATTTTTTACAAGGTCTTAATTTATCATATAGAAGTACATTTATTCAATCACAATATAGTACAAATAAATTAAATATAGTATCAATCTATCATTTTATATGATAAACTAAGGTTACTTGGATTTTTTTTTTAACTCAATAGAAAAGGGAAATGCGGATGGATATTCACTAATGAATTATGTAGAGTCGAAATAGTAATTTTATTATTATTGACAATATTTGGTAAGAAATTCATTTTAGTATTCTTATTTTAGTTTATGCTTACCCTTTTATATGAGAATGACAAATAAGAATAAAACTATTTTCTTCTAAAATACTCTTAGTAAATTTTTTAATACAATGCATAATAATTAAATATAATGGACTTCTTAACTCACAAAAAAAAATGAGATTAAAGATAATAATTTTTGAAATTCAAATAAAAAAGTTTTGCATTAGAACTCAAAAAAATTGTATAATAATATGCAATTTCAAAGTCAATAAATTGAAATTTAATTATAAATGTTGATATTTATGTTAACTAATGAAAAATATTTTAGACGTCTAATTATTAAACTAACAACTAAAAAAAGAAAATAACTTATATTTTTTGATGGATCAAAAAGAAAAAATAATCTATCAAAATTGGATGGAGGAAGTATCAATTTTTGTAATCAAACATCTTACATCTTAAACTTGGAATCTATATTATGAATGAGAAAATGAGAATAGAAATGAGTGATAGGTATAGCTATGCAACTATCAATTTGGTTTAAAATCGAATTAAATAGAAAAAATTAAAAATTTAATCGAATCAAATTTAAAAGTTCAATCAAATCGAACTATTTTCAATTATATTCAATTTGATTTTTTATTATATATTTTTAAAAAATTTTCATATTAGATTTTATTTAATTATATAATTTTAAAATATACTCATATCTTACATAATATTAATAAAATAATTTTTTAATATAAATATCATTTAAAATGTTAAATTTTATAATATATTTAAATGTCTTAATAATAAATATTGTAACTTCAATATGATTCGGTTTAACTAATTTTTTTTTAACTCCATAATGAACTAAACTAAAATTATTTTAGTTTTTAGAAATTTAAACGAGATTGAACAAGAAAATAGCCAAATCAAAATAAATATATTTAATTCAATTTTTAATTTTGATTTGGTTTTGCTCATTTCCAGTGATAGGTGCCACTAATAATGTTGACATGTAATGAGAAGTGCTGAAATTATTAATGTTTATCATTTTATTTTCTCTTTTCAAATCTCTATTTCAATTGATGCCCATCTTTTATCTTGAAATAAAAGTAATATTAAATTGATTATATTTCTTAAATCTAAGACCAGTCATTCATCACCTTTTTCTATCGAAATATTTTAATAATAAAAATTGATAGTTGTATTACTGTTCCATCTATTGGATTACTTTAATGCACTATATAGCTAATGTATTTTTGAAGATATATTATTAAGTCTTTTTATTTTGTTCACATTAGACTTTAAGATTATTTAGTTGAAATGATACATATTTTTTTTCAATTCAAAGTTTAGTATACGAACTTCTTAATCCTTGCAATTTAAAAATAATTAACGATTTTATCCCTAGTATTTGAAAATCATAAATTATTTAGTTCCTGTTGAAAGTTATGCCATTTTTTATTTTATGCAAATATTTGTATATATTTAACTTAAATTGATGAAAAATAACAATCTTTTGAATAAAATAATGTCGAGATTTAACATGGGCAAAGCAGAAATCTAATAATATATTTTTAAGAACACAGTGACTAAATAATATATTAGAATGGACTACAAGAATATAATAATATTTGGCCCCCGCGAATTTCCATACTGGCAACTACAGGATATTATAATATTAGAATTGATTCTCTTTTTATTTTTATAATAATAAAATCAAAATAAAATATAAAATTTCTACATTATTATATATTAAATGTAAAATAAATAATAGATTGTGCTAAAGACTGAAATTATTATTTTGACTTAAAGATTTGAATAAAATTACAAGTTTTGTTACAATATTATTATTTAAAATTTTAATTTTGTCTCCTTATAATATTTCATTTGATAATTGGATAATTTATTTTACAAATTTAATTTTAATATTTTATATGTTACATGTCAAATGTTCATTAGATTAATCAAATAACAAATATCTAACTTGATTTTTATAATTAATATTATTTTTTAGGAGTGAAGGGAGTTTGAACTATTTTTCTATTTAAAAAAAAAAATTCTCATTCTGGTTTTGACATTTTTAAGGGAATCAAATATAAAATGAAAATTATCCACTTTATTTTTAATTTCAAAATAATTTTCACCAACCAAACCAGCTTCAGTTATTCATAAGAGAAAACACTGTTGGATTGCACACAAAAATTGTTCAATATAAACTAGTTCAAATGTGGAACAGCAAGCCCGTCTAGCTCAGTCGGTAGAGCGCAAGGCTCTTAACCTTGTGGTCGTGGGTTCGAACCCCACGGTGGGCGTCATGATTTGTTTGACCGTATAAAATTTTTTGTAGGTATGTCTCCCATCTCACGTAGGATTCTTTCGCGGCGTTACTCCCACAATGTGTTGCAGTAAATTTTTCATTTTACTTGTGAATCTTTACTTCAACAGCCAATAGCCAAAAAGGATGTTGATTTTTGAAATTTGAGAGACCAACCAATATGGGATGAGATATGACAGAAAGCAGAAGGAGGTCCAGAATTTATCACTGAAAATCATGTGCAAACAAATATTATATTATATTATCCTTTGTTGCCTACAAACAAACACAGATGTGCCCTGAGGTTAATTCTATCACTGCAAGGAAAGTAAAAGAAAATGCCAAAGGCACAGACAGAGAGACAGAAAAAAGAATGACAAAGAGAGAATAGAAATTAGCAGAGAGAGGGCATTACTGTATAGGTAATGGGGATTGAGAAAACAAATATTATCAAAGGAATCCTCCCTGCAACACTTGCAATGAAGCAATCTGCTGTACAATGATCTCTGTCAGAATTGTACAGAAAAATATCTCCTCAATTTGTACATCAACTACAACAACTTTCCTTTTCTTTTCATTTTTTTTTTCTTGAATGGAATCATGAGAAATACCCACAAATTGAAATTAACTTCTGTGTTTTTTTTTATTTGAAACAAAAATTAACTTCTGTGTTAGTTTTATGAGATTAAATGTATAAGTTTCATAAAGCAAGAGAAATTAAATGAGAATAATAACATAGATTGATAACGATATGGGTACTTAAGAGTAATACGCGTGTTATTAGTTGTAAAAGACGATACTAAAACCTATTGTATAAGGATTAACAAGATGCATATATAATTATGCATGCTCTACATATATCTACAAAGAGGGTAATTAACCATGTAAATATCACTCAATTAAGAAACTGAATATACGATAGAGAGAGAAAAATTCAGTTAGAAACATGCAATTAATTAATGAATAATTTTATAGAAATGTTAAATAAATTAAAATAGAAACATTCCCTCAAAGGCTGAAAATGTACATTACCTTAATATCATAGCTGCAGCCTGCAGATTTATGGGAACAACATCAAAGGGGAAAAATGTGCCTGCATTTCTGGAATTGAAAAGAATAAAAAAAAAAAGATTTAGGGTTTCAAGAATTAGCATGATTCAATTAGATTATTCATGGCATACATATATGAAAACATGTGAATTTATATGAACTTCATATCTAGTAAAACAAAAAATCAGTATGTAAAGAGACATAATTAATAACAGCAAAGTTCTCACTTGCCATTTTCTCCCACAGCTTTCCTGAACTTCTTATCATCTTCTTTTGAGAATGTTGATGTGGAATAGAAGTTCAAGAAAGCTGTGGAAAAGCATGACAGGACTTTTTTCCATTTTTTTTCTCTGGTTATTCTTGATGATATCCATAATCATATCCCTATACCTCACTCTCTTATAGAACAAAACACGTAATTAAGATTAAGAGAGAGTGAATGAAGGGAAGAAAAAGAAGTGATAAGGAGACGGAATTAGGTAGGAGGACCCTTGTCTATAGAAGCAGAGAAGGACCACTGTTGCTAGCTACCATATCAAGAACAGCAGCAAAGGAACATATATTGATTAATGATGATAAGAGAGGCCAGTGAGAAGAAGAGAGGGTAAGGTTGTAGGGTTTTTATTTCACCGTAGGTACGTGGACAATATCGAAAGGACATGCTTTTTTAGTTGTGAGTATGGCCAATGACACTGGTGCCAATCAGGTCTTGACCTAATGGTCAATATTTGATCAATTTCTAAATTTATATACGATGTTATAATACAATGTGGATATATAAAAGTTTAAATTATCTGATTAATATTTAAATATTTATTAGAATGTTTGTGATATGGATCTTCACTATATATTATACATAATTTTTTAAAAAATAAATAAAAAGTATGACCATAGGCCAGTAGCATAGGTGGGTATGCAATAAATTAATTAAACAGATGGCTTGAATTTTTTTCCCCAATCTTTAACATAATTTGTTTTCTTCTAGATAAGACTTTTATGCCCTAAAATATTGGGCGTTACATAGTAAAATTTAATTATTCCTTTCTTTTTAAAACTGTTGCTACATTATTAGGAATCAGATCAATTGTTAAATTTAATAAATGAGGATACCAGTTAAATCATATATATACCTATACATAAAACACATTTATATATCATTTTCAAGTTTGAAAATAATTTGAACAAGAAAAAAAAAAGAATGAGTAATATTTTCAAAATCAGATTAGTTACTAAACTTGTTGGCTAGTTAATTTTCAGTTTGGTCAGTTTGATTGTATAACAAATTAAGTTTAATAAGGTATTGTTAAAAAAATAAGAAAAATATTATAATATTTTTAAATAAAAATATAATATGATAAAATAATTAAAAAATAAATTTTAAGTGAAAAAGTGTAATTTAAAAAAATATTTAGAATTTTTTTTTTACAAAATAATGTAATTTCAAGTTAAACTAGTTTGGCTCCATTCACTAGTTTTGATAAATTTTATTGATTTAATTAATTTTCATCATCTTTTAACTGATCAATTCTTACCCTCTAATCAAATTGAATCACTAGTCAATTTTCAATTTACTAGACCAATTTGATCCAATTTTGAAAATATTATAGAAGAATATAAAAACAATCCATTCTCTCACATTGTATGATAATATATGATCATTAATCCTCTCCATCACAACTGATGGTTTCATTTGGCAATTAATAAGTTAATAAATATTTCCAATTAAGAAACACAATATTGATAAAATTTAAGATTTTTGTGTGTTTTTAAAAATATGTTATTTACATAAGGTATATAAGGATCTATGAAAAAAAATAATACTAGTGTCTATTCTCAAATAGTTGTGTAGATTACTGAAAGAGAAAAACTTAAAAGCTCAATTGGATCTTGATCTTATCATGTTTTTGGTTATATGTTCATTGTTAATTTGTGAATTTGGGTGGTGTTGATTGTCTAAGATTTTATTTGTAATTTTACATATGACTGTTGGTTCCACATTTTAAGCACTATAGATTTACTAATATAATCAATAAACTTCCTTACCAATCAAATTAAGGCTTTGGAATTTTGATTATAGAAAGTTTGATTGTCAAAATTTAACATGCCACTTGGTATTACTTTTTAATATTATATAATTTTTTTAAAAAATAATTTTAAAAACATATGATTATAAAAATATTTTAAAAACATATGATTATTATTTTTCAAATAAAATTTTACATGAAATATATAAATTATTATATTTTGTTTGAATAAGAGAATGTATATAAAAAGTATAATACTTTTGATTTTGAATATGTATAATTTAACTTATTCATAATAACTATTATACAATGAAATTTATCTTGCTAATGATCAATTAATATGAAATATTATTATAAATTAATTGTTTAAATTATATTTGCAATGAAATATATAAAACAAATACAAAAATGAAATTTTTTTTATAATTAACCAGTTTAAGTTATGTTCTAATTTTTTAAAAGAAATTATATTAAAGGTTATATTAGTTCAAATATTACATTAATTTAAGATATTATTGTTTATTCATTTTTAAACTTATCTAGAGTTATGGAAAATGTAAAAATTTCACCTTAGAATGAAAAAGTATCACTTTTCCATGTAAATGAAAATTAAAGGTGAGGGTAAGTTACTGTATTAGAAATTAACATTTCAAAAAATGTAATATTAATGAAAATACAAGTTTTTTGGGTAAATTTAATATTTTAAATTTTGCGATTTTTTTTGGTAAATAAAATAGGAGTATATAGATAATTTTACGTCTCACTTAAAAGTATTATACAGTTATCTAACCACTAAGTGAATGTTATACATATTATTACCACTAACTATATTTATAGTTTGCTTGAAATAAATAAATAAATAATACGAAATTTGTTGGCAAATAAATTCCAGTGCCAATGAATCTATATATTAGGACTGATATAATTTAAAATATAAAATTTAGTTAAAATTTACCGAATTTACATTTAGAACAAATCTATACTTAAATTTAATTAAATTTTATAAATTAATTTAATTGTTGGAATTTGACATTTCTATTTGAAATCACATTATTGGAAAAGTAAATTTTTATGAAAATAATTTTAGGAATGCAAAATTTTTATGTTGGGTTAGATATAAGATTTTCTTGAAAATTCAAAATTGATGTGTTTAGTTCATGCCTATAAAAGTTGAAAATATTAATTTAGATTACTTGTTATGTCTCTAATGCAATTGTATATTTATTTAATTAATTCATATATTTTATACAATAAAATTTATTATAACGATCAATTCAGTGTAAAATATAAAAATTATTCAAACAACTAAATAATTATAAATTTATTATGATGATCAACTCAATATATATACAATCTTCAAATTTTATTATATAGATTTTATCAAACATGCTATTCATTTAAGATAAATATTTAAATATATAATTTTATGATAATAAAATTAAAAAAATCTAAAAAATATCTAATTACTTAATAAATAATAAAAGACTTCAACTTTCAATAATTTAATTTTGTTTTAGTAAATAAAATTACATTTAAGGTTATATATGTTTTTATTTTGTATTAATTAAGAATAATAATTGTTTATACATAGTTATAAAATTTATAATAAGCATAAAAAAATAACTTTTTATAATAAACATAAAAAAATAACTTTCTCATCTCTTGATATGAAAAAATAATTTTTCATATATATGAGAAAGTAATGATTTTGACTTATATATTTAGAAATTTAATTTTTTTAAAAAATATAATATTTCTATATAAATTAAACACTGAAATTTAACATTTTAAATTATTTTTTCTCAACAAAACCAAAGTTCGAGCACTCTTCATCAGATTTCAAATATTCAATTTTTTTTTAAAAAAAAATCTCTTAATAATAATAAAAAAAACACAATCACAAATTGAATAGGTAATATGGAGTGAGAGAAGATTCAAAAAGCAACTCATCAAAATTCTGTTAGAAAAAAAAAAATATTTTCAAGGAAGACGAAATTGCTCACTGTCCAAACAGAAACAAAAAGAGA
Source organism: Omphalea diandra (assembly GCA_949677035.1). Taxonomy (NCBI): domain Eukaryota; kingdom Viridiplantae; phylum Streptophyta; class Magnoliopsida; order Malpighiales; family Euphorbiaceae; genus Omphalea; species Omphalea diandra. Next base: position 23,596 of record CATIWR010060268.1, read on the forward strand.
TGAATCTGTACGCTCACGACATCTCTCTTTTCGACTTCGCTACTTTCTCCGATCCAGTCATCCAATCCATCTCCACTCCTTACCACCATCTCTACCCTTCGTCATCATCCAACTCTTCCACCCATCAGGATTATGACGATGATCAGAACGATAAAATCAATGGCAAATCCCTGAAACCTAGGAGCCCACCAAGGCACCGCCACGATGGCACCTCACCTTTGCCTTTGGGGATGGACTGGAGTCTTCCCCCTCGCAAATGGGTATGTCTCACTTTTCAAACCCCTTTTTCTGGATTTCCAATAACTTTGTGGAATTTGGTATTGTTAATTCACAAGACTGTCCGGTTTGATTACTATGATAGCTTCAGTTTTTCCTTAATCTGGAACAGCTTAAAGTTTGCAGCTTGTGTGCAACTATGATATTTGGGCAGTGAATTCTGAGGCATGGTATTTATGTTGCTTGCATATCTGTAGGTTCGATTGTATTTAACATTGTGACTCATCTTAAGGCAGTGAATCTCATGTGATTGACATAGAGCCTCCTCTTAATAAGTATGTTACTCATTAGCGGGAACTCTCTTGTTTATCATTTTGCCCTCATGAATTGAGGGAGAAAAAAAAAATCACTTTTTTCTTCCCTCCTCCTCACGCCCAACCCAACCCCAAAAAAGTTCAAAAGAAAAAAAAAAAACCTTGCTTCTACCCAATGCATGCCTTTTGGACAACTAGAAAACTACTAACGAAGGAAATATGAGTACCAATTACTTGGACTTTGGCTTTAGCACAAGCCTGGACTGGGACTCCGGGCAACACTATAGAAATTTGTGTAGATTGAGTTTGAATAGAAATATGTATGCACTGGGCAACTTCCAATTAATTGTTCTTATTAAAATAAAAATAACAAGAAAGGGTTTTCTCGATTGTTAAATGTTCTTAGCTTTTTTTTTTATCCATTTATTCTACATTTTTAATTCAATTAATTAAATTAAAATTTTAAAATTTTATTTGTATTAATTAATAAATTATAAATTGTTATTAATATATTAATCATTAGTATTAATAATTATTAATAAAGTATTAAATATTTAAATAAAAATTTTAGCAATTATTCATTAAATAATTATTAAATTTAAAATATTAATTTATAATATTTTCTATTATTCAATGTAGGATGGACGGGAAACTATTTGGCCACATGACCCTCATACAGGATGGAGTTACTGTGTTACAATTCCTTCATGGATTCTTCTACCAATGTCACAAAGTTCAGATCCTGTTGCGGTATGCTTTAATCTCAGAATTTTATTTTTTTCATTTGCTATCAAATAAAACCAATATATCATCTTATCTTTTATACTAAGGGCATGTTTGATAAACCAAGAAATGGAATGGGAATAGGATTTCTACTTAATTTTCATGTTTGGTACCTTAATTTAATTCAAAAATTTAAGAATGAGATTCCAAAGGTTTATGATGTCTTACTATTCGTAGAATCTCACTGCTTAAATTGATTTATTTGCTTGTTGAACATAAGGTTATTATACATAGGGTTAATTAAGGAAATTTTGTTAATTTCTATTTCCTTATGTGTTGAAATATAGCAAACAAAAATATTGATATCCTAAAACATTCATCTGAGTAATGGGATTCTATTTCCCATTTGTTGGTGTAACCAAACATGCTATAAAAGTATTTGACTGCAATGTTTTGTTGATTGAACAGTGAGAAGAAGTATGTTCTTGGCAATGTAACATATAGTTTGCCTGTTTTCTTCTTGAATTCATGGGACAGTTGTTCTCTTGCAATTTACTGTTTTAATATTCATTATGCAGTTTTACAGAGTCCACGTTGGTATACAATCACCAGAAGGGTTCACCACCACTCGAAGGGTTTTGCGAAGATATAGTGAATTTTTAAATCTACTTTCTGAAGTGAGGAAAACTTCAAGTTTACCTTTCTTGAGTAAAACTTCAAGTTTACCTTTCTTGCTAGGAGTTTTAATGGCTTTGAACATACTACTCTGGTTGCACATATAGCGTTTCTCTTCTCATTTGCTTATCCTAGTTTCAATAATTTCTCATTTTTATCATCTTTTGTAGCTTAAAAAGGCCTTTGCTGAGAAAAATCTGCCTCCAGCTCCTCCAAAGAGGATTTTGAGAAGGAAAAGCAGGACATTACTGGAAGAGGTGGGATATTTTTTTTTTCCCCTTCCCTCTCTTCCCCTCCTTTATTCTTTGTTGTTTATGGTTTGTTGCAAGTCCAGAATTTGGAATCTTTTAGCGCTCCAATCCATTGTTGTCATTTGTAAAATTAGCAACAGATAGAATACAAAATGTTCTTTGTTTGCCCTAAGAATAGAAAATTAATATTTTATCCATGCATATGAAGAGGATTGTGGATGAATTCCCGAATATCTCTCTTGTGCTCTCTGTTTATGTTCCTACATCCTCATCCTGACTGCTAGACCAAAAAAAATGCAAAAGAAGAAAGAACAAACACAAACATGAAAACGTGTGCACCTATGCTGGATGCCACTTCCTTTGCTAGCAGTTCTGAATTACATGTGAAAAAGGGTACATCCATGTGTTTACTAGTTCCAAGGATTTAAGGAGCTTAAGGGGATCTGTGGTGGAGCTTCTTCTCATTCCAGTTCACTATTTAATTTACTTCTTCAGGCTTCCTTTATTGACTTTATTTGTGGGTTTCCTTATTTTTCTTTTTACTTGTTTCTGTTTTTCCTTTGTAAACTGATGACTTATTTAAAACTTAATAATTTGGATTACACTGAGATTTGAGAACTCATTAGTTTTTTCCTTCATCCATCATTTACAGCATAAGACAAAAGGCATCTTACATGATTTTACTCACACTGACTATTCTCTTATAATTCCGTAAATTGAATTGTTCCCTGCTAAATCATGATAATAATGTTCTCAAAACGGTTAGTGTCTTGCAGCGAAGATGTTCTTTGGAGGATTGGATGGAAAAGCTATTATCAGATATTGATATATCTAGAAGTGCTCTGGTTGGAACATTTCTTGAACTAGAAGTTGCTGCAAGGTTATGTAGGTGCTTCTTGATATATCTTCAAAATAACTTCATATTTTTTGCTGAACTTTGAACTACAACCTGTCGCTATATATTTAGTTTGTTGATTCTTGACTTTACATAACTTGTCTGACCTAACAATATGAATATGAAATTCTAATACTTCAAGTCTGAGAATTTAAGAAAATAAGTAAGGCCAATGCTTGGGCATGTGTCTTAGTTGTTACACTTACCTGAGTCTGAGAAACATTTTAAAGAGTACAGTTTAAGTGCTGGTATGAGAATGCTTTCAAATTGAGAGGTGGCTTGTATCCTTTTCAGCTTTTGATGATGCAAATGAGGAAAACTTAGATGCAAATTCTTCTGCTGGTGACATGGTACCGTCAGCTCCTTTTGAAACCAAATCGGATGTTTCTGTGGTGGTTGATAATTCATTAATTACGTCAGATCATGGCGATGATTCTCCTGAGATATCAGAGCTTGGAACTCCAAGGCATGCAAGAGATCACAGTGTCGATTTTGGCTTGGAGACTTCAACTTCTGAACAAAGCATAACTGATCTTACAGAAACAATAGTTAAATATGGCCTATTTAATAGGAAATCTATTCTGGAGAACCTAGAAAAGTTTTCCTGGCTGAAAATGCATAATGGAAGAGAGAAAAATATTGCAAGCATAGATAAATTTGGTGACAACATATCTAATGCTAATCATGGGGATGGAAATGAGCTGTTGCACAGACTAAAGTATCAGACACTGGATGGCCTCGTTCAGAGACTATCAACAGAGAGTATTGAGAGTGACTCAAGTTCTGTAAAAGCTAGTGAAATATTGAATTTGGGGGTGGGACAGTCATTCGGTGAGGACTCTCTTGACCTTGCAGAGGGTGCTGAAACTCCTAAAATATGTGAAGCTCCTTCAAGCTCAAATTCACACTTCCCAAGGGGCTTACTAGTTACCCTTCCATCAGATGAGCGCCATAAACTGAATCGGGTTCTTAGTACCATGCAACAGAGGCTAATTACTGCAAGAACAGACATGGAAGATCTTATAGCCAGATTAAATCAAGAAGTTGCTGTGAGACAATTCTTGACAACAAAGGTATGCTTGACCCCATTTTTATGCTTTCATATGCAATTTTGGTTTTAATTTATCTCAGCTTTGAAATAGACCTTCATGATTTATTTTCAAATATACCATGGTAGTGATTAATTCCAGAAAGTTACTTTCTTTCCTTTTATCTTATCAAAATATCCTGTATGTTGCTGGTTTTGATCTTTCCATCATTTTATCCACTTATTTCATTTACTGCATGATGAATTCCTGTTGTCATTAGTATTATCCTCCCATCAATATTTAATTATATTTTCTCCGTTGGCATTTTAATGCAAAAGCATTGATTCCCTTTTTTGCATTTTGCAGTCCTTTTTCTGTGTTTAGTTCACCTAGGCTGTTTTAGAGATTAGGTCTGATCTAGAATGGGCTACATTCTGGGCTTTTTGTGACTTGTGTTTATGCTGTGTAATGGCTGGTTTATGGCTTGTGTTTAAGCTATGTTATGACTGGTTTACGTTTATCTCAATAAAGTACCGTATTTTGCTCACAGACTTAGCAAATTAGTGTATCTAAAATAGGCTTTTACAAATCATGACTAGGAGGCCGATTTGGTTTAAGAACTCATTTTGGTGCTTTTTCTTGTGTCTGGTGTGGTTCTCATACAAGCCCTTATGGTTAGCATTCCTTAAGTTAGTGTTATGTCTTCATGAGATGGTATATTCTTTGAACCTAAGGTTTGTGCCCATGAAACTGTGTGGAAGTCTTGGTATTGTAGGCTGCTGAATGCTTGTTTTTCTGTCCCTTACATATGTTGTATATTGTTTTATAATCTTCATTGTATAAATAGATTAAAAATTTTTTTTGACTGAATGGATTTGAAAGTTTCACTTGGGCCACTGGCCCATTGGCTTTCTAGTTGAATACAATATTACTACATAAAACATTATTGGATGGCTTAGTGCGTCATACAGACAATAAACTGTTTTTTGCATTTGAGGGATCATCGCTGAGAAGATGAACTGCATTTTCACTAACCAAGGCATTATTGAACATAATAGTATCTACATTTGTACTGACCATGACTGTTGAAGGGGTGAAGACTGAACACTATAGTTTCGGCACCATTGTTGTTGCTGATTCAGATGATTCTCTCTTGTAGCTTAAAGATTTGGAAGTGGATCTTGAAACTACAAGGAATAATTGTAAAGAAAACATGCAGCAAGCTGTTTTGATGGAAAGGGAAAGATTTACTCAAATGCAGTGGGATTTGGAGGAACTCCGTAGGCAGTGTTTAGAAATGGAACTGAAATTAAAATCTGAGCAGGTTCATACTCTATGAGTAAATAGTTTTTTATTTTCTATGTTTTGTTTTATAAATGTTAATGGATATTAATGAATAATGTTTCACAATTTTTCAGGATGAAAGGGCATGTGCTGAGTCTGCAAAAAGTTTTGTTATTCAGGAGAATGAAATGTTGCTGCAGCAACTGGATGCTGCCAGAGAAGAGCTCGAAAACTTGCATAACCAGCATGAAGAGTTGGAGCTGAAGTCAAAAGCAGATGTAAAGCTTCTTGTTAAGGAGGTGAAATCTCTCCGAAGTTCTCAGTCAGATCTGAAACAGGAGCTTAGCCGCTTGATGAAAGAAAAATTAGACGTGGAGGTAATTTCATTTCTTTTCCTTGACATTTGGCATTTTGTTGTTGTTTCTATGATGTTGCTTCTCTTATGGACTTCCCACCATAGTTATAAATCATGGTCTCAAATTGTGTATAACTGAAATGGGGCGACGACAGCCTGCTATATATATATAGTGTAAAAAATGAAAAATGCACAAAAGACAGATTTTCAAGGAGTTGACTAAAGTTAACTCGTCTTCAAAGAAAGTGTGGAAAGGCATAAATATACTCCTTTGACTTGATTTTGCCTTTTTTCAAATTGAATCATAATAAAATTTCATATAGTGAGAATTTAGAAGGATCTAGATTGACAAAAGCTAAAAGAAACATGAAAGTGGTAGCTGGGGAAGTGGGAGCCAGGGAGAAATTTTTTATACATGTAACAGCTGTTACTGTACTGGCATTGCCAAATATCAGCCATCATTGTTATGTAACAACAGATGTTCATGTAAAACAAAGTAGCTTATCACATATAGACAGTTCGGTAGTGATGGTAATGAGGGCTTGTAAACCCATTATGTGACAGCTATTAGTTGAAACAATGCAAGTTCCAGCATACATGGCTGGTGCAGCCCATAGCATGTTCAGGTAAAACTGTAACTATCAAAAGATAAGTGCAATGGGCATATCAAACAGAAGCAGGAGCATGCATGGAGCAGCTTTTTCACTGATTCTAGGAATTGTGCGGATCAAACAACTATTAGACAGTAGTTTTTTCCTTGCTAAGGAGTATAAACTTGACAGGTGTCTCTAAAAGATGACTTCAGTTTAGTTTCTCTTAATGGTAGGTGATTTTCGTTCAATTCCTTCTTCTATTCAAGTTATTCTTTCCTGCTGGTGTTATGTCTAATACTCTTAATTTCAGAGGGGTTTACAAAAGGAGAAGGAAAGAATGCAGATTTTAGCTACCACCAATGCTAAGTTGTTGCATGAGTGTGAAATTCTTCACAACAGGCTTCAGGAATGCAGTGTTAATTTCCTCATTGAAGAGGAAGATAAATTGATCATGGACACGTCTTCGCCATCTGATGCCATAGATCTCTTGGCAACATCTGACAATCGAATTGGTCTCCTTCTTGCAGAGGTAAATTCCATAAGTTATGTTTTATCCAAAAAAATGAACAGAGCATGGCACCTAGAGCCTGTTTGCTCATAATGATATATCTCTGGAAACTTTCGTTTATTTTAAAAAAAGCATTGAATAAACAAACAAACTGGGTGTTTATATGTTATATGTATGTGAATATAAATTGAATTTGTGCATATCAATGTGGATGTTTATGTACAAAGTTTGAGTGTTAGACAATGGTCTTGTTCCCACTGGTTTGATGATCGTGGCAGATGGTTAAGCTGTCACCCAGTCTTTGCTTTTCATTCCTTCATGAATGTGTAGGATTCCGTACATCCTACACATTAATTGAATTACAATTACTCATATGGCATTAATTGAATTTACTAATCGGACCATTACATTGAGGGCACATTTTGTACGCAGCTGGAGCTTATTTCAGTTCTAACCATTCACAATTGTATCATTTTTCTTAGTGTGAATGGTTAAATCCCTGGTAACCTTAAAATCTTGTCTTTGTCTGAATATCTTTTTGTTTGCCTTCATATACCTTTTTTCTTCTAACATGTTCTTTGTTCTCTCTCTCTCTCTCTCTCTCTCTCTATATATATATATATATATATATATGTATATATATATATGTCTTGTTAGATAGATTTGTTCATAGACTTGTGTTAACGTCCTTTTCATAATTCTTCTTAATCTTGGTGTGTAGTAACCTTGACTTACATGTGTTCAATAAACTTGAACAGGCACAGCTCCTTGCACAAGATGTAGAAAATTCAATAGCAAGATTAGACGAAACTTGCAACACAAAAGGCAGTGCTAAAACTAATGACAAGTTGCAGAAGTTGCTTACAGAAGTTTTTGTTGACAATGCCAGATTAAGGATGCAAGTCAATTCAGTAATCCGTTGTGCTCTAAATGCACAAGTAAAGTCGGATAACGATGAAGAGGAGGAACCTTCTTTGAGAAAAACAGTTTTAGGGAAGTTCTTGGAAAGATGATATGCAATGTATGGAACCCATCATGTTAACATGTATATTCAAGAATATAGCTATGTACTTTATACCTTAGTGTAAATGTAGCTAACATTCCCTAAAGTTTCTATCGTTATACCTGTATCATCTTATTTTTGCGTTGAATAAATTCATTTAAGAGTTGTATGTGATTAACTGGCGCTCAAAGAATGACTTGAACTACCATAAATTCTTTGGTCCGTCTGTCTGCTGCTTTATAAATTATATAGCATCTCTTTCATAGTTCTCCTTTGTCCATCTGGAGGATTAAGCTAAGCAGGTGTCACTTGTCGAGGTCAGAGTAATAGTGTTTAATAACTAAGCAAGGACGCTGTACTACTGCTTAATAATGTACTATTTAATAATGATGAATAGAAAATGTGCTTCTAATTTTTTAAGGACACTCCAAATCCACTACCACCCAGAAGAGAGGCTGCTGTGTTCTATGACTGAAATTCAAGGTATTAATGAATTACCATGCGTAATTTGGGCATTGTGATTGTCTCCTTTTTTTTTTTTTTTGTGTTTGAATTGTTCAACTATAATTCTGCTGCAGGTTCCATCAAATTTTCTCTTCTGTAGCCACAAATTAATTGAAATTCACGAGCATCATCTGGAAATTATTTCCTAATTTACATGACAAAAAAAAGATCCATAATTTTGTACATTTATTGATTCGGATCGATAATGTTGCTTTGGCCATGACGGTAGTCTTGTGGTAAAGGTGTTCGTTTCAAAATTTTAAAGCCCGTGCTGGTTTGGTCTAATGGTGTTTGTGGAAATGATTGATAACAGAAAATGCTCAAATGAACTAACTCCCTATTTGTCTTTCTCTAGCTTCCAATTGGCTGATTGATTCATTTGGAATGCTCTTTGATTTCATATTTTCACTCAAATTGGTAAGTTCAAGATTTTGTCTTTTGGCTTTGTTTTGTCGAACAATTTTTTCCTGATATTTTTATTGAGATCTATAATCACGCAAAGTTAGACCATTCTTAGTTTTATGACTCTGATACATATTGCAAATCTATACAAATGAAAGGAACTTGCCAATTAAAAATATATAATTAAGATTATAAAAATCATTAATTTAATTCTTTAAAATTATAAAATTTTCACTGTCTTGCTATGAAATTTAAAATCTCTTATTTTATATGTTTCTTGTAAATTAATGAGACATTTCTCAAAGCATATTAGTTTTATCTGTATTTAATAAACCATGTAACATATTGTACGTCATAGATTCCTTTTCCTCAAGCAAATTGAAAGCTCTTTGTTATTAAGTCCGTCTACAAGAGTATTTAGCTATAAACCAGTTGTTTATTTTGTATCGTTTGGTTGCTACTGCTTCTGGCTGATACTGAAGCAGGAGAAATCATTTTAACTGTGGTTTCCTTGCTTGTTTTAGTTTGCTAATGATGGAAGTTGTGGAAATATTATGGTTGGGATGGAAACTAATTGTTCCTCCTATAATACTGTATGCATTCTTCACCATCACACAAACTGTCACTCCAGGCATTCTCCTTTGCATTGTGGACAGAATCTAAGGTCTACATAGAGTTGAAATGGGACAGTTTTTGTCCCTGATGGTATCATGGATATGCAAATTGCTGCTGTATCCTCGTAGCTGATCTGGGTTTCTGGTCTTTCAAGCTGATGGCAATGAAGGTAAAAGAATGCACATTTCTTTTTGTAGCATTCTTGCCTCAACTTTGTATAAGCTAGAAAATGACATTACTTTCTTTGCTGTATCAAAACTTTTATTATTGCAAGAGTGCTTTTTCTCCTCAGTTAATAATCCCTTCATCCTTCTCTTGCCGAAATAGTTGCCTTGAGGACACCAACCAGCTCTAAATGTGACTTTGTATCATGTAAACCAGGGTTCAATTCAATTATATAATTGGGATTTTTCCCCCATTTGATACATTTCTGAATGACTTGCACAAAAAAGATTGCTCTTGTCATGCCTGTGATTTATTATCTTATTTATTTTTTGCAAGTTGACAAGTCAGTCATATCTACCTTAACAATTGCAATGCATCAATACTGGAATCAAATAGTTGGAATTGCTAAACTCGAATCATTGAAAATATCAGTTTGAAGACGTGCAAATTCAGGAACCCTTTTACTGCTTAGAACTGGCCCTACTAAATTTAGAGATGAAAGATGGAATACCTACTCGGCTATTATTTGCCTCACTTCAGTCAGTTTGCTTCTCTGCAAATTTAGATACCACTTTTGGCACTTGCCATTTTTCTACTTCACCATTTCTCTGGCTCTTGCATCACTATGATGTAGCTAATCATGGCAACTCAAGAACAGGGTCAAACGTAAGGTTTCCGTCCTAGCTAAATAAACGAGTACTTGTTTCACAGTTTTGACTTTAAAATTATAAAATTACAAATTCGATTTTTAGTCATATATAAAAAAACAAATACGACCCATAATTTTAAGAAAGATATAAATTCCCAATTTGATGAAATTGTATGTGAACGAAATTTGAAATGAAAGAATCTGCGGCAGTCCTAATTTGGATCCATATAACAGTAATCTGTAACGGATTGAAAATATTTGGAAGAGTAATTGAAATTATAATATTATTAATTATTCTTTTTCATCTATGCTTTTTGGACTCTCACTGGAATGGAATCAACTTGTTTGTTACAGTTAGCTGCCATTATATTGATCATATCATTGTAAAATAATGATAGTATCAGGACTCACGATTAGAAAGTGACAGAAAATGTTCTTCCCAATATATTTTTAACAATCTAATATAGCCCTAAGTCAAATTTAATGATATAATCTCATCAATTTCATTAGCTCAATAATTATAAGTTATAAATGATTCCATATACAACTTAATTAACTTCCCATCTAATGACATTATCTCACAGGCAATACATCTATACTTAATACAAGAGTCTTCAATTTTTATCTCATAGGATAAACTCTTATATAAATTAGGCCATGTATTACTTCAAATTTCAAATGATCAATATAAAATAAAAATAACGGTATTAAAACAATCATATTTTTAAGCTTTCGTCTAATAAGCTACAAGATCCAGTGGCATATATGTGCTTTGCCATTTACCAGTTTACCCAATATCAATCATTAGTGGCATATATATCCTTTGCCAATTACAAGTTCTTCTAATATCAATCATTAGCTAGGCCTACCAACTATAAGAAGTTTGGATAATTAATGTGAGAAATATTTGGATATATTACATAAAATTATTGAATGAGTGATATATATAAAATAGTTAAATATGTATTATTATTTTATCATTTAAGTATACAATATTCAGAATACGTATCATTTATCCAATAACTTGATATAATATACTGAATGTAGCACAAAATTAATACAGTATCAAAACATGATCAACTTTATATACGTAATATTTTAACTATACTTATATTTATAGCCATAATTAATATTACTAAAATCTCTAACCTATATTAATTTTTGTGCACATCAACATTTGCATGATTGGCGGTTTTGATATATATTGTGTTTATGTACATATTGGTTCAAAATCTATGCTCACTTATAGGTACTATTAGTCTCATGTGCTAAGCAAAGCCAGACCTCAAAAGGCTACTTAAGAACATGGTATTAAATCATTTTAAGTAATGTTTTGATTTATTTAGGTACGTATTCAACACATTCTTATCATCTTTTTAGTTATTGTTTTCTCTCGTAGTTAGTTCTGTTCTGTTCTGTTGTTATGACCTAATTTGATTAGATTCACTTTAAACACGGCCATGATTCTAATAATTAAGGGGTGATTTTCCATCTCAAAAAATAGTATATAATTAAGGAGCTCTCAATTATCAAATATCTCACTATTAAACTACGACTTAGAGCTGCATTTACTTATGAGTTTCATCTTTGATTTATAAGCTTATTTATTTAAAACACCTAAAATAAATTTTAATATTTGGGGTGTATATATATGTGTGTGTGTGTGTGTATTGCATGTTGTGCTTAATTTAGTTTTTAATAAGTCTTTGCTTTCTGTCCATTAGCTTATAATGAATCACGTAAGCCTGATTAACATTGATAATTCCCTGACATTAAAGGTGGTTTGTTAATTAAGTATAAAATCAACAATGTTACTTTCACCAAAATTGTGACCAAAATATAATTATATATATTAAAAAAAAAAGGTCTTCTGAGGTGAATCTAAGAAATGGTTGCTTTCAAAGCAGTAATTAATTTTTTAGAGCATTCAATGTAATTTCTTTTTTTTTTCTAGTATTAATGGAAAGATATTCATATTAAAGTGAGTGTATTTATATTTTAACCCTTAATTGTCAATTGTACAATTAAAAATGTAATTCTTCATCTTCAATTTTAAAATTAAATACACTTGATATAAAATTTGCTCAATTTTAAATAAAATTAATTATTTAAAAGTTTAGATAAAATTATAAAATATGAAAATATTTAGATTTTTAATGTAATGAAGCCAATCCGTTAACACCCATTAATAACTTCTTAAATTAAGTTACGTTGCCTCAATGGAAATATTAATTACTAAGCAGTCTACAGTTTTCCTTTTAAAGTTGCACTCCAAAAATTGATTTAAAAAAAAAAAAGATTAAACAGTTCCTGATTTCTTTGTTGCTCAGTGAAAATGGTTATCAGGTCAATCAGAACCATGGTTCAACAGAGATTCAGATTTTGCTGTATATTAATCATGTTAAACCTCCTAAAAAAAATAATCATGTGGGAAAGAGCCATTGCTTAATTAATTTTTTGTTTTATATTCAGACATGGAGATTATATGACATAGAAAAAGAATATGTATTTAGCAACTAAAAATCATATTAATCGTAACAAATGGCTAATGTATTAAACAGGACTAAAAATCCAATTTGAGTTGAGCAACTGGTAAATCTTATCAAGAGTCTCAAATTTGTTGCTAATCCATTAATAAAAATGAGTGAACTTATGAAAATTAGTTGATAGAATCCTTGAACCATTTTTTTTTTCAAGGCTATATTTGGAGGGGTGGATAAGAGAATTTATTGACTTTAAAAAAAATTTATAATGCATTTCCCTTATGGCTAAATATATCTCTTATTATTCTTACAAAATACAGCTTTCTTTATCCGATAAACTAATTCAATAAATTAATTATATTATTATTTTAAAATAGAATATAAAAAAATATTATCATAAAAATTTAAAAATATTATAATATTAACAACTTTAAAATCAATCTAAAATTAAATGAATAAATTACTGATTTAATTTTATCATTCAACTGTTCAAATTAATTTAAATTTTAAATTACTGCTTATAAGTAAATTTTATTTTTTTTAAAAAAAATTGCAATTGAAACATAAGTATGATAACTAAGTTTCAACTTATCACATTAAAATCAACAATATTTTTCTAATATGTTCTTGCAAGGTCTTAAGATGCTCCAGTATTATTTTTTAAAAAAACAAAAGAAGCAAAAGTTCCAAAAACAAAGAGGTAGCCCACAACATAAACAAGGCATATTCTAAACTTCTTTAATAAAAAAAATAAAATAATACACAGCCCTAATTTATTTGGCTATCACCTTTTAAAGTTGGAAAATTTTATAGGGTTTGAATTCCATCATCCTGAAGTGTGTTTGAATGACTAATTTTCCAAATAGATCCATTATATTTTCTTTTCATATCATTAACACATAGAAAGAATGCATAATACTCTTGTGAGAGTATCCACTAAAAAAAGGGGCGGGGGGGGGGGGGGGGGAAAAAAGCTAACCAAATGGGTCCCACAACAATATAATTTTGAAAATTGAAAACAGCTATGCAGTCTTTCAACCTTGGCATGACACCAAAAAACTAAATAAAAAAAAAATCACATTTGAAGAAGAAAGAGAGAAGAAGTCTTAGCTCACACTCTTTTCTTTTTTTCATTGCCCATTTCAATCCTATCCTCTATACTGCACAAGATGAAATTTTGGAAACCACCCATTAAGCGCAGCATTCTTCAAAACACAACTGACCTTATCTACCCATAAAAAAAACATGTATGCTTTAACTTCCATAGCTTCTTCACTCTATCACCAAGTTCAGTTTTTTCACTCTTAATAACCACGTACACCGCCCAACTACTGTAATTATAACAGAAAGTATATAATATAGATACCCGACAAGACAAAAAAAGAATAGTGCGTTTTACTTGTTGTAGGTGGATATGGCGTTTGCTTCTATTTTCTGTTGTGGAAAGGGCTCGGATCGGTAAGTTTATTGTCAATTAAGCTAAAACTATGTGAATATGGTTTGAATGGTTATTTGGGTTTTTGGACGCGTGCATATAGTTGTGCTTGTTTCGTTAATGATTGTGACCTTTTTTTTTTTTTTTTTCTTTTCGGGTTTGGTTTGGTGTTGGAAATGATCATATGGGTATGTATTTTAAGGGTTTTGTTTGGTTGATGCTATATGAATTATTGGTATGTATTGTAATTGGTTGATGGTTTCAGATGCTTGATTAAGAACAGAAATCAAAATCCTAGTAAGGCATGATAAAATCGAGGGTAATTTGGTGGCACATGATAATTCAAATGGGTTTCAATTTGGGTTTGGCTGAGATGTTATCAATGATCATATGGGCTTTTGTATAGGGGCTTTGCCATGGCTCTGTTGCCTTTCAGCGCAGAAATAGTAGGATCCTGTTTCATTGAGGTTTTAAAATGGGTTTGGTCTAGATATTACAAATATGTGAATGGTTGTTAGTCTGGAAACTTTATTGATGCATTGTTCAATTCTAAGATAAAGTAATGAAGAGTGCAGGGATTGAAAAACATTTCTACATGTAAGATCTTCATCAATCACAGTTTAATGCTTGATTTATGACTATACAGGAAAGAGAGAGAAAAGAAACAGCCAACTTGGCGTATCTTCTCCTTGAAGGAACTGCACTCAGCTACAAACAACTTCAATTATGATAACAAGTTGGGAGAAGGAGGATTTGGCAGTGTATATTGGGGTCAGCTTTGGGATGGATCACAAGTAATGTTTAATTTTTCAGCTTCCTATATTTTTATAACAAATTTTTTTTTTACAATATCAACAAGTTACCTTTCTGTAGCTAGTTGACCATGCGAAATAAATAATATATGCATTTGCATTGAGCATTTTTTTCATGTTGATTAACTTCAAAATTTATTTGAAGGGGACAAACAAAAAATTTCCATTTTTAGTCTTGAAGAGGTTTTCATATATGAATCTGAATGTTATTTCCCTAGATTTCTTAGGTTAAGACAAAATTTTGGCTGTTGTCTTTTTGTAGTAGCTCGAAATTGAATGTTTCAGTGAAAGTTCTGGTCAGTTAAACGTTGACATCTCTATATGAGAGGTGCAGTCTAGGACATGTAGCTATCAACAAATTCATTACATAAGAAGAGAAGGCTAGAAAATGAGAACTTTCAGTGGCACACCCACCTAACAATGCATTGTATTGTATATAACCGATTCTTCAAGTAACTTGTGCTTAGAATAATAAACACACCAGAGCACTTATTGGTCCTGCTGCAGTGCATGCACATGAAAAGTATCTCATAAAGATTTTCAACTCTTCAAATACTAGAGTTACTGTACTTACCACGGGGAAAAATTATCTCTGAGGAGCTTGCTTATGTTGTTAAAGATTTGGCCACATTAGAATGTGGCTCAGGTAATTGATGGTTCTGCTTCATAATATTCCGTGCTCCTTCCAATAATTTTCCTGACATGTTTCCAAACTGATGCCAATCCCTGGTGATTGAAGTTGTTTCCAGATGTATGCTAGGATAAAAATGGTGAAGTATTTTGTGATACTTTATTGTTCAAGCAAGAACAGAGTGGTCTAAGCAACTCGCCACCTTGCTATCCAGAAGTTATTTAGTTGTTATTTGCTTTTGAGGGAAAGAATACACAAACTTATGCTCTTCTCAAGCCAAATCAAACAGGAAATACATACATATCATAATTCATAGCCGAACATGAACTGGAGAAAGACATAAGTTGGAGCAAACACATGTATAAGCAATCATTTCCAAGTAAGGCATCAAATTCAAATGTTTTCAAGTAAATTGATTGATGCTGATCCATTTATCATGATCAATCTCAAGCTCGACCAACACATATTTTAAAGAAATTGCTTTGAAGAATATCAGGATACAAAAATTATCTCAGGATGCTAGTGGAGCTATGATATAATTTATAATTCTAGTTTTTTGGAAAAAAAATTATCCAAAGAATTAATTGTTTTGTTTCAAAAGCATGGAAGATCTTTCTTTTTCTATTTTCCTTTTCTTTATCACTTAACTAGTGTAAAATTGTAGTTCTTTCCTCAAGTATGTCTCGCTAACAATTTTGTGGTATCTTTGTCTCCAGTTATCATGTTATACTTATTCAGAAAAGCAGATAATTTATACTCTTTCAAAGAACTACTGAAAATCTATGTTGACGGTTTTTTGGAGTTGTCTGCTTTTGTACTCATACAGGCATTTGAACTAGTTTTTCCTAGAGATTATGATACTGATTCATAGTTTGCTTGATTTTCATTAGCAAGTTGTGGTCTTGTTTAACTTAGCAATGTCTTTCCTCTCATTTTTCTGACAAGTGTTCAGTATGTGCTTTTCCAAGGAATCACTTGAAAGGTCATAAGCAATTTAAGTACTCTATTAGTTTCATCATCACCAAAAGTGTGTTATGTTACTTTATTTTCATTTGTAGTTCCTCTTATATCAATCAATTATATTTCAGACAATGTAGATGCCATTGCTTTCTGTTATGGAGAAGGTATTGATATCTTCCACAGGGATGTAAGTGCAAGTCCTGATATCTTCCATTTCATGCCAGAATTCTGAAGGAAAGGATATCACACAAATTTCCCGTCTCAAGTCCCAACTTAGCCTGTATTTCTGAGTCACAGATAGCATTCTGTGGATGCTTGCATGTTTCCATATTGTTCTGAACTTATATTCTTCACTTTGTGCAGTTATGGATCTTGTTAGAATGTTTTATTTTTTATACTGTCCTCTATTAGATACATATTCTTGGATTTGTCACTGCTGCTTTGTTCATTTTAATTCCTACAGCTTTTTTACTTGTGTAAAAACCATCAATCAAGGTAATTAATTTGAACAAACTTCTTTGCAGATTGCTGTTAAAAGGTTGAAGGTTTGGAGCAATAAAGCAGATATGGAATTTGCTGTCGAGGTTGAGATTCTAGCACGTGTTCGACACAAGAATCTGCTGAGTTTACGTGGTTATTGTGCTGAAGGACAAGAGCGTCTCATTGTATATGACTACATGCCAAATTTAAGCTTGCTCTCTCATCTTCATGGCCAGCACTCAGCAGAATGTCTTCTTGACTGGAAGAGGCGGATGAATATTGCATTAGGTTCTGCAGAAGGAATCGTGTAAGTCTCAAACTCATCTCTTGTTTATTACTTGTCTTGCCCCCCATTATACTAATTTCATTATTCGGCCAATCCAGCTACCTTCACCACCATGCAACCCCACACATCATACACAGAGACATTAAAGCTAGCAATGTGCTCCTAGATTCAGATTTCCAGGCACAGGTTGCTGATTTTGGATTTGCAAAACTGATCCCTGATGGTGCAACACATGTAACTACAAGAGTTAAAGGGACTCTTGGCTACCTTGCCCCTGAGTATGCTATGCTAGGGAAAGCATCAGAGAGCTGTGATGTATACAGCTTTGGCATTCTTTTGTTAGAGCTAGCGAGTGGCAAGAAGCCCCTTGAGAAAACGAATGAAACAGGGAAACGCCCAATTACTGATTGGGCTATGCCATTGGCATGCGAGAAGAAGTTCAGTGAGCTGGCAGATCCAAAGCTAAATGGGAAATTTGAAGAGGAAGAGTTGAAAAGAGTTGTTCTTGTCGCTCTCATGTGTGCTCACAATCAGCCTGAGAAAAGACCCACAATGCTTGAGGTCGTAGAACTACTTAAAGGAGAATCAAAGGAGAAGTTGGCAGAATTAGAAAATGATGAATTTTTTAGGGCCCCTCAGTCGGCTGATTATAATGATGGAGTATCAGTTGCTGAAGATAGTTCAGACTTCATCTCAGAGGAGAAGGAAACGAGACATGAAGTGAAAGAAATTGGACAATAAAAAAATCAACAGCTAAAGAAATATTTGTTTTGTATCGTTAGAAGTACAATTCAGTTTGATGTGCTGGGTTTTTATTTGGATCACAAGGTAGCTCTGGCAATCCGTTTATTAGAATTGCCAGGAATGATGGCTGCCTACTGCTGATGAGTGCTGCAAGAAATGTGCGTATTTTCTGTAGGTTTTTCTTATCCGATTTTTATCTGCTCATGAAATATTTTGGTTGCTTACGGATACTTGTAATATTTTAATGATTAATGATATGTGTATTGAGAAACTTTATTTGAGATGAGAGCATGTATTTATGCATTCCTGATTATGGAACCTGCATCATGACTTGGAGGTGTTCTTTTGAACATCAGGACTGCTTTGTTACACAAAGATTAATTTTAAGTTTGAGATTAGTTTTATTGTGCAGATTGATTAAATTTCTAATCAATTGAATAAATATTTACTGGCACAAGCTAAGCAATTATATATTGAATTATTTAAATATTGCTCAGCATTGTCATTTGAAGCCCTAATTGCAACCATCTTCAAATACCATTCCTCTAGCTAACTACTACAAACCATGAACTGCGGCAAAATCATCAAAAGCAGAAGAGGAAAAATAGCCACCCTCCGTGAAAATGGAGAGCAAAATCCTATTGTCATGTATAACCTTCCATTTCTAGAATACATATTTACATCATCAATAAATACAACACACTAATGTACAAAAGTGATCTCAATACCTAGCTCACAATTTTCCACGCAAAGGGTATTTTCCTCCCAAGCATGAGAAAAAAAACTGCTCAAGGACATCATGTTTTCAAGTGAATGTATCCTCCCGGTCACCATCTGCAGTCTCACCCTCCTCCAAGTTGCTGAACTCCAGATAATGAGTCGGTCTATGATCCTCATGGTAATACTCTCTTGGTGTCCCCAGCTTGATCCCATATTTCATGCTCACCGTGTGCTTTACTCCCATGAAGTTGTAGTTCCATGGACCATTATCAGGAATCTGCATTCAGAGGGGAAAAAAATCACATTGTTATAAAACCAGAAAGCAATAAGACTACAACAAAAAAAAAAAAAAAATGCATAATTTAATAACAGTGAACCAATATCTGGCTGGTGTAGGAAGATAGTTCAGAAGTAAAATTGTACTCACCATATAGAAGCCAAGGAAGCGATCACTCAATAGCATCTGGACCTTCTCATAATGAGTCGGTAGGTAACCATGAGGATTGCTTCCTGTGTCCTTGTTGACACGACCCCACTCATAGCCACTTGGGGTAAGTTTATATGCAGTTAAGGAGCATGATCCTGGAGTGAAACTGCAAGTCAAGATGATACACTTCTCCCCATCCCATTGCTTATTGTTCTCCAAAATCCGAGCATGGTTGGTAAGATCCTGCAAGAAAAAATTGCTCAGATCAAACGTCAATCATGGGTATATAACTACTACATGCAGTAACATTCATTAAGGATTCAGAAAAAAATAAGCAAACCTGTGGTGACAACTGAGGAAGCTCATTGGGTTGGGTGTGCATCCATCCCAAAGGCTCCAGATCATTGAGGAAATCATGCTCAGGAAGAGCTGATGGTAGATGAACTTGTTGATGAGTCCCCCACTGAGGGGGCATGGCAATACAGCGGATCTCCTTAACCTGAGGGTTATCTGGCGGACTTATACCATACAAGTACCCAGCAATTTGAGTACGAAGGTCCGCTATGCAGATAAACTTTTTCAGAATATTCTTGGGCATGATGTAGGTATATCCTGTTTCCTGTGAAATCATGTGCACCGGATATTGGCATATATTTAAAGGATCAAACAAAGAAGTCAAATAAGAGGGTTGCATACCTTAATATCCTCTGAATTCACGTATATGTGATTCACCCGAAGGTAGAGATTTGTTGCTGATATTGCTCTTACACGCCAATCTGTTTTAGAACCAAATGCAGCCTGCTCATAGGGACTTGTGGTGGTGACAATGAGCTCATCACCATGCACATTTGTTGTCCTTGTCGTGACTGCTGTCAGCTGACTTGCTTCCTTAGCCTGAAAAATCAGTGAGTTAGACTAGCCGACAACTAGCACAGACAAAATGGTATAAAGATATAACAGAATCAACAAACAAAATACCTGTTTCTCAATCTCAGCTATCTGTTGCCTTTGTTGAGAAGGAGGAGTGATCTCAGCTCCAAGAATAATATCACGGATCTCAGATTGTGTCAGTGCTGAAGTGTTCACATTGTTTTTCTTGGCGTAGTCTGAAAGTATGAGATCTCTCAAAGCAACCTCAACCTTCATCCATTGATCATCAGTTAGTGAAGGCCATATATGGTGTGGCTCAGTAATGATGGTTTTGTCAGGCTTGAGTAGCATCTTTGCCTTCTCATTGTTCACATGAAGTGCACGAAGGATCAGAATGAGTCTCGAAAATGCAGTGTATGACGAGATGCTTTTCAGCCAATCATCATAAATATTGAATAAAACCATTTGCGGTTCAGTTGCCTTCAAAATCAAATCACCAAATTTTTCTATCTTCAGGCAGGCCTGGAAAGGCAGCTGCAACTCACTTCCTTTAATAACTATATTTGGGAAATCAAGTAAGTGAACCTCCAATGGATCAAGCATCCCTTTACGGGTCACAATAATTTGTTTTGGTTGCTCTTCAACAGGCAGAGACCGCACAAGAGCAGCAACTTCTTCAGCTGTTTTCCACTTGGCAAGTTGACCAAGACGCTTTTGTCCTGCCCAGACACTAGTGTGGATGACCTGCAAAACACCACATCACGAAGATTAGAATCTCTAACTGTGATGGAACACGTCTTAAAAATAACATTTGCGTACAATACAAAACCTTCAGAAATAGCTGGCCAGTTCTTGGGTTGAATATAAATATGGCACCATTTATGGGTTTTGTTGTAAGATTTCCCTCGAATGTCTTGTGGATTGTGACACGATAGACATTGGTGTCATCAACAAACCATATGATCTGATTGCTGAAGATCTCGCCGTAATTCTGGGATGACAAATACGGTTCAGTAGGCTCAGAAGAATATAACTGCAAACCTTTCCTTATCCGCTCCCTCAAGACGTATAAAGCTGGGTTTGACTGCATCAAAACAAATGATGAGAAAAAGAGGTTGCAAGTTATCATAATTTAGTCAACTGAAATATAAATTCTTGAAAAGCCAAATCAAACATTATATTCTTTAGAGAAAAGTGTACCTTCATTATTTTATTCATTGCCTGAGCTAGCAGAGGCTTTGATCCAGGAAACCAGTTACCAAAAGCAGAGTGCAAATTATATGCCAGATCAATTCCAATCATCACTCCTGCAGATAAATAAACAATAGCCTTTATTAAAATCCGAAGTAAAAATTTGAAGAAAAGAACCAAAAACAGGAGGAAAAACATACCAGTTGGAGACGGATATATAGACATGTTATCTGTTGTATAATCCATAAATTTGGCCCGGGTATAACGTTCAATATCATGAGAGTCATAGTCACCCCATCGGAGCTGCACATCTATCCAGTATTTATTGCTGGCCTTCTGATCAAACACGTCCTTCGACTCAGCCACAAGACTAGGCTTTGACATAGGCCACCTGTGAGCAGCAAAGAGGAGAATGTCGGCACAGGAGCTGTTCATCTTGTAACTCTTCCTTGGATGGATTGTTTCCTTCTGCACAGTTTCAATTTCCAGAGCGTCCAGTTCCTGATCTAAGACTTGACACAAATCCATGACAACACTCTCATGAATCTTTTGCCACAAGTGA
>CATIWR010060270.1:0-25638 GCA_949677035.1 Omphalea diandra
TTTTTTTTTTATATAAATTGATTTGATGACTTAAAATCATATGTGAATTGAAATTAATATGATCCAACCCCGCCCGATCCAATCTATTTATCAGCTATATTTAGAATTTTGTGGTTATTATGTTTTTAGCAAAGTAAATATTAATTATTTTGTAAATTATCGCAGTTGACATACTAGCAAAACTCTATAGTAAAAAGAAATGTATCGTCAAGATTCTAATCTTCTGATAAAAAATAAAGTAGGGAATTTTAACAAACATTAAATTTATCTCAGCTTCAAATCAAATTCTCGTCATAGAACAAAAAGCAAATGGCTACAGAAATATAAAATGAAAGAGGAAAGGATTGCTATAGACTATATATGTGATTCTTATTTATTTATTTATTTATTTTGGGGTGGGGGTACATTGTGTGAGACTTAATTGATTGGCTGATAATCACTTAACATGTGAGTGGATTGCATGTGGATTGCAATTTTTTTATTTTTAGGTTTGGATAAATTAAGATAAAGAATAGCTCCTAATAATGACTTGATTTTCTTTTTATCTATTTTCTAATCCTATATTTCTCATGATGAATGGTCCCCTATGGATAGAGTGCAATTAAATAAGAGAGTGGCAAGTAATGTGGCACCGTGTTTATATGATGGATTAGGACCTAAAGATGGGATCTAAATGAAATGCATGCAATAATTTATTTTTCTCTGTCTTATATTTGAAATCCTAGCCCACAAAACAACCACCTAGACATATGCAAAATTTTCTCAAATTGTTAAAATTTTATATCAAAATCTTAGTTTAAAATTTTTAATTTATATAAATTTTTCATTTAATTTTGATTTAATAAATAAATATAAATTTTTTAAAAAAATATATAAAAATTTATCGATTTTTATCCAATAATTTTGAGAATTATTTCGATATGGAAAGAATTTACATTATAAAGATTTATGTGTTTTAGATTGTAAATTATAACTATTTTCTCTTATTCTTGCTACAATATGAAGAATATTTTAGTATATATACTTTTTTTTTATAAAATAGTATCATTCATTCAAATCAATAGTCATATGACATGTACAATTGAAGATATTGATATCAAAAAATTATGATTAAACCTAACACAATAATTACAATAATTCGACTTATTACTTAAGATCTCTTTCGCATGGTCCAAAATTATTTTGATGTCAAATCATTGTTCTGAATGTAGTTTCTTAGTAGAATTGTCGTAAAGTCTTGAACAAACTTAATCGTATTGTAAAGTAGATCAATTGTAATCCAAAACTAATTAATACTATTTTTTTCAACAAATATAATTCAAAACCCACAAAAAAGAAGAACACCCATAAAAGGGGAGAAAACACTCACAAAAGGGAGAAGAAAACCTCCATGAAGGAGACTAAAATATCCACAAGGGAGAATAATACATTCACAAATGATATAGATCTCCACATAATAAAAAAAAAAAAGAAAAATAAAAAGATAGATCTATCAATATAATGATAAATATGATTTTATTGAAAGTAATAAAAAATAAATAGATGACAGAAAAAAAAAGGCAACCGCTGGTTAACCAGTAACAACCCCAAATTAAAACTAATAGAAAAAACTCTAGAGAGAAAATAATTTTTTAACCCGTATATCATATAAAAACAAAATTAATGTAAATTGGAAAGAAAAATTTAAGGTCAAATCTAACTTGAACTTAATTGATCTAACATGTCAATTCAATTTGATCAAGTTTTAATCAAATTCAAATTATGATATGATTTAAATTATTAAAATATTTAAAATTTAATTAAAAAATAAAATAAGATTTTATCTATTTAAAAATTTAAATTTATGAGGGATCTAATTCAATTTGAAATTTAAAAATATCTTGAATTTCCTTTTGTATATTGATCTAATGACCAAACTTGACCATAATTGAAAATGATTTGTCCTAATTGATATAAAAATACAATTAAAATTAATTCAAGTAAAAAAATACCCCTAAATTTAAAATTAATTTTACTCAAATCTACTAAATTTGACTCATTTATTATCTCTGATTTTTTCATATCAATTAAAATTTTTTTGCTTTTGCTTACACTAACAAATAATATCAAAAGTGATCACAATCGATAATTGAAATAAGTGTTGTTTATGATGAAAAAATTAGTTACGTAAAAGAAAAAAAATATTAATTCAAGATCTGATATTGTCTTCAATGACAAGGACACAGAGATATTGGAAAAGACGATTCAATATTTAATAAAATTTGATCTAATAAAAAGATTGGTTAAGATTTTGTCTCAAAATCTTATTTGATTTAGCATTCCTTATTTGTAAAAACTTCTTATTTGGTTTTCACTTGGAAAACTAGTATAAGTTTTGTCCATAAGCAAGATAAAATTATGAAGATTTAGTAGTTTTTATCCAATAATTTTGAAAATTTTCTTAATATGGAAAGAGTTTATGTTAAAGAGATTTATGTGCTTTGAAATGTGGATAACAACTACTAATGTTTAATCTCTCTCTAATATTCATTTAATTGAATAACAATTTAGTATGATTTTATACTCTCGATACTAGTTTGAGAATTATTTATTATATTTATAATCATAATAATTATAATAAATTATTAAACATCTTGAATTCTATGAATATAATCTTATAATAGATGAAATAAATAAATTAACATATTTTTTATTTACACTCATTTATAAATTAGTTTCTATACTTCAATTATTATTATTATTATTAGAAATAGATCAAAACATTATTTTGTTTTATTTATTGAAATGCCATTATGGTAAAAATAGATTATGTAAAACTAGATGTCAATATGCAAATGTTTATTAACAAATAAAATGACATAGTTAATCATCTTGGGAAGTAAATATTTTTCTTTTTTTTTTTAAAAAAAAAAGTTTGTTCTCTATTTTTACTGACAATTATTTAATTTTTTTAGTTAGACTATAGATATATGAAGATTGTGTTTTTTAGTTTGTAATCTCTAAGTCTTAATATGAATTTTTGTCTTTAAATTATCAAACAGCCAATACAATCTTAATGTGAGATATAAAATTAATTTTATAATGTTACTTACTAAAAGTATAAAAATAATCATTTCAATTTTGCATAAAATATGTATATGTATGAGGATTTTAGTGGTTAATCAGCATGAGCTATATACTTACATGATGGTGAATGATATTAGTTTTTATTTCAAATTTAATCTCATTAGTTAAATGTATTTGTTTATTTTCTAACTTTTTTAAGATTAATTTTTAAAATCTATTAATCAAAATAACAATATTTTAAATATATTAAAAACTGAGATATAATAAGTATTCGCTATCGCATATTAAAAAAAAACAAATGGATTAAAATTAAAAAAGAGCTATAAACCTAATGTGTTGACTAATAATAGGTAAATTTTCATAAGAAATGGTTGATGCTCGTGGTTGCGACGGTTTCACTAGTCACAGAAAAATGTTCTCAATGGACCATCGATTGCCATCCATCATCAAATCAAATCAAATCAAAGCCAAGCAAATGCAAATTCCGTGGTGGGCTATGCTCATAATTTGCAATCAATAACCAAGCAAAATACTAGACAACGATGAATCTAACCTCATGATTTTTATTTTTTTTTTTATTATTCAAGTTGATCGATTCATCTATTTCTCTAAAAATTTAATTTAATTTGATTAATTTTCATTCATTTTAAATATAATAAAAAATCAAGGATCTTGAATATATTATCATGATTCTTTACTAATATAACGTAAATTTCATCGCTAAAAATTTTAAAATATTTTTCATTATATATGCGCGAATGAATAAACTTTTTAGTAAAAAAAAGTTTGTAATACTCTTATTTCATTTAAAAATTTGAGAAACTCCAGAAACTTTAAATCTTAATATTTTATTTTTATTATGATAAAATTTTTAATAATATTAATCCCATGTATTTAAAACTCATAATAATATCCTGAATTTCTTAAATAAAGAGAAAGATAAATAAATATGAATATAGTTTTAGTACTTTATCCTTGTCTCTCTCAATGTCACCTTCAATAGTGTTGCCCTTGGCAATCCCAAAGTCCCAACCATCATTATTATGGAGGTCCACATCGCCACAGCAACACGACCTTCAAAGCACTCACACTCGCACAGCGAACAACCCACCAACAACTATTCAACTCTGAATCAAATATCCATTTCCCTCGCACTTCGCAGCCCTCCAAAATATTTCACACTTCCCACTCACATTATATTACTCTTTTTTCGTACACCAAAATCTCTGTTTCCACATGTGCTCTCAGTATTATTTTATTTGATATGTTATATTAAAGTATTTTTAAATTTTAATTTATTTTTAATTAATAATAATAAAAATAACAAAAAAATTTTTTTTTTTAGAAAATTTGAAATTATCTTTCGCGTTTTACCTAATTAAAACACTCTTTTTTCGATAATATTTTTAAAATCGAATCAGTTAATAACAAGGTGAATTACTCAATTTTTAATTTGATTGATTCAATTGATTTGATCAGTTTTATTTAATTAATTGAATAATAATTAAAATAGTTATAATAATAAAAAATTAAAAATAATATTAAAAATAGTTTTGAACTGAATGAAATCGATTATTAATTTTAATTTTCAATTTTATTGATTCAATCAATTAATCAATCTAGTTGTCAATATTGATTCTCAGTGATCAAAACGCTAATTACATAAAAAAAATAATCTTAGTCGGGAAGAAAGACTCCAAGAATCACACACCTCTCTCTTTCGTAACTTAAATATCATCACTGATTAATTAAATACAAACAAAACTCATATCACAAATTTTACTATCAAAGACCCAAATCAAATAAAAAATAAAGAAAATTATTACAAATTCACCACTCTTTTATTTCAGAATTGTTGACAAAATCTATAGGAAAATCAAATATACCGATTCGCAAATCAAATCCATCAATCTCTCTCCTTTAATCAAATGGCTCTAATTCATCATAGCTGAATAAAAACAATAGAAGAAAGAAAAAAAAAAGAAAAACCTTTTGTATCGAGTATAACGACACAAAGAATTTCTCATCCCTATTTGAATCTGCATTCAAGAACTCTGTTCGAATCTCTGCGCCAGTGGCATTTGTAAGATCCATGAGAGAAGTTGAAGTAGGCTTGTGTTCATCTTTTCAATCATGGGCAAAGATCTCGATGCATGCTTGTTTTCTCACGACGTCGTTGGTACCATATTCATCCTTGTCATCTCACTTTTCCTCATCTCATCTGTATCGCCATCGATATATCTAGGAACTTATGAAGAATCACTGAATTTTGATCGGTACTTTAGCCACCTTCAATATTAGTGAAGGCAACTCCACTATCCACAACTTCCTCGACCTACCGTTGCTAAGAGGAAATGAAAGAAGTGGAGGTATCTGTAATTGCTTACATAAAACAAAGATTTAAAATGTTGTGTTATATTAAAAAATCAAAGCAAACTTTTAGATTAAATAACACAAACATGATAATAAATGATTTCATTAATATTACAAAGCAATCATGAATGCCATGAGATTTTTTTTTTTTTTAGTATTAAAGATGATTATATTAATGAGATTCAGGTTCTGACGTTGATTTCTAAATAGTCCCGTTAAGACAATAGTTAAATGTTATAAGATTTTGGTGATGAATATAAAAGTAAAATTTATGTGAACTTAATTCAATAATCAATTATGTGAACTTAATTCAATAATCAACTAATACATATGAAATAAAATATATTTATAATTTCATATATAAATTCTATCACATATATTTATAATTTTTTATATATAAAATTATATATAATATTTTTAAATTTATTATACGTTAGTTAAAATTAAAAGTTTAAATGTGTGTATCCATAGACTTTTATTGGATTGAAAAATATTTATTACTTTGTGAGTTGGTCTAAAAAATTCATAATTATATAATTAAGAAAAAAAATGGTGAATTTATATTGTGATAATAAGTGTACCTAGACTATGGCCAATACAACTAGCAATGATCCATCACAAATTGGGTTTAGACGAAAATTACCCTTAATATATTATATAGTCATATGCAATATAATACAAAACAAAGTGGAACCAGGACCAGGGACCGGTATCTGGGTTGCATAGAGTAGAACGTGGTGGTGGTGCAGGAAGGGGAGGTGAGGAGGAGAGATGATGGTGAGTGGAGACCACCAAAGTGAGTGTGGGGTCCATGAAAATAGTTGCATCCACGCCAGAGTGGGTCCCTTGGGACCTAGGAGGAAGAGAAGTTGAGGGAGGGGGGGGGGGGTGTTGGCGGCTAGCTGGCTGGATGTGGATGGATGGTTGGCTGCCTGTAGCATTAACATACATACATAGTATGCTGATAAAAAGAAACGGTTTGCAGACAGAAAAAACAGATTTTCACCAGGAAAGAAAACCGAAGGAAACCTCTCAAATTTTCTACTACTGCATAAATGACTGATTTTTTATATAATTTTTTTTAAAAAAATAAATTTATTGCTTCCTCTGCTCGCAAGGCTTATATAACAAAACATTGATAATCTCGTACGGCAATTCCATCATTGCCTCTCTCTTTCTTTCTTGAGGACAACTATTGCTTTATATATATTTAGAGGGCTGCCCTTGTTTCCTCACTTTGCATGCGCTCTCTCTCTCTCTCTCTCTCTCTCTCTCTCTCTCTCTTCTCTTCTCTGTGTTTCTTGAATTGTATACACATATATATCCATTTCTTTGAGTTTTCAAGAAAAGAATTGATTGGTTTTTGCATGGATGGATCCTTCAAGTGGACAACATCAAGTAAGGCATTTATTATCAGATGATATCTAGATATATATATTTTTATGCTACTATTGACACTGTTCTTTCTTTTGCAGCTTTTGCTTTCACTTTACCTTTGGTTTTTTTTTTCTTTTTTTGTTTTGTTCTTGAATGATTTGATTCGTCTGACTCTTGGGTCTTGCTCATTATGTAGATTTGGGAGCTGTTATTAGTTACTCATCTTTGTTTCTTCATCCTGGGGAGGGACTTGTGATTTGATGGGTTTCAAGAAAATAAAGTGATTTTATTTTTGTTTTTTTTTAATTGGGTGGTTACATAATTTTGCTGGGAAAGTTTTTTTATTTTTGAGTCTTAAATCAGTAAATGATCACTTCACACTTGATCCAAAACAACACATATCAAATCTGATTTCTGATTTTTATTTTCTTCAGCACATATATTTGGAGTGGTTAAGGGTGGTTAACAGTTTCTCCATCAAATTATTTGAATTCAAAGAGAAGTCCTATGTGCTCAAGCTTTTATGCAAATATGGTGGGGTAAACTAAGCTACCTAAAACTGAACATGAAATCATCTAATGATCCCTCAGTTTTAGATTCTATACCTTGAGCTAGTTCTAGGCAATTAAATAGGGTAAAAGAAAGCATAATTGCTTTCCCTTTACCAATTGGGCTTATTATAGGGTGTTCAATTAGACCTTAATTAGAGGGACCATATATATTATATGGTGTTTGTTTAAGATGTGTCAAATGATTTGTTGGAATTAGTTCTGTTTCTACTAAATTTCCGTTTTGATGTTTTAAGAGTGACTTCATGTATATGCTAATATCTTCTCTTTTTGTTTTTGGTGATCAATTCAGGAAATGCCAACACATTCACTAGAAAACATGCTCGTCTGCACAAAACCCCATCAAGAAAGGAAACCAAGACCTCAACCAGAACAGGCTCTAAAATGCCCAAGATGTGATTCCACTAACACCAAATTTTGCTACTACAACAACTACAGCCTATCTCAGCCAAGGTACTTTTGCAAGTCATGCAGGAGGTATTGGACCAAAGGAGGCACATTAAGAAATGTTCCAGTAGGTGGAGGCTGCAGGAAGAATAAAAGATCATCATCATCATCTTCAAAAAGGACTCAAGATCATCAACAATTGACTCCTAATACCAATCCACTCACTAGCCTTCCACCTCTATCTGATGAGTCCAATGACCTCAGTCTTGCCTTTGCAAGGCTACATAAACAGTATGGTGGGCATTTAGGGTTTGATGATCATCATCGTGATATGTCTATTTTGGGAAATCGAACCAATACCCTTTGTGATATAATGCTTGGAAACCCTAGCTTTCATACTTCAGCTACAAGTAATCCTCCTTTTCTTGATGCTTTAAGAAGTGGATTTCTTGATACCCAAAACAATAGCTTTCAAAGTTTGTACTATGGGTATGGACATAGGCGCATGGGTGGTGGTCATGAGATGGAAAATAGTTCCAGTGGGGTATGTGCTAGTGGAGAAATGATACTACCCTATGAAGATATGATTTGTAGTACTAGTAGCGCAGGCACACAAGCTGTGACAGTGACAACAATGAAGCAAGAACTGTGCAGTGGCAAAGAAGATGGTGAATATCAGAATAACATCTTATGGGGATTTCCATGGCAACTGAATGGAAATGGGATAATGGGTAGTAGTGATTTTGATTCAGGAAGAGAAAGCTGGAACAATGGACTTATTGGTTCAACTTGGCAAGGACTTCTTAATACTACTCCTCTAATGTAAGATCCTCATATGGAAGGGTGGAAAAAAGAAAAAAACATAGAAATTTATTTTCTTTATGTTCAGATTCAAAGCAATGCTAGTTTTAGGCCTTGAGTTTTGTGTTAATTACTCAAGAGATGTATCATCTCTGTCTATTTTGGTGATTTCTTCTTTCTTTCTTGTAATTTCCTTTTATTTGATTATATACTAATGAAATTTACAATTTGTTTCCTAACAAGTAAAGGAAGTTGCATAGGTAAAATGGATAATACATGCTTTTCCATTTTGGAGAAAAAGAGTGAAAGAAGTGAATGTGATGTTTCATGGGTTTGCTTTATTTCATCTGAACTATCTGAAAACCCATTGAAAGTTAATGGTTAGTTGGGCAGGAGATGCAGACTTCACACACAACACATATTTTGATTGATTTTGTGTTTTTCAAGATATTCTATCATGATTGTTTCTTATGTTCAGGTAGATTCTACAAATATAATAATCAATAATTAGTAAATGATAGTACTAAATTATTATTAATTAATTAAAAGCAATTAATTTTTATTACCGGGAATAATATTATAATTTTTCTCTTGTCCCTATAAGCTGTCTTAGAATTTCAGTGAAAGGCCTGAACAGATACTTCGGTATAGATTTTCTCGGTCACCACACAAAATCTAAGTTAGGATTTTGGCGTGAGAGAATAGTCAGTAGTGACCAGTTTATACGGTGATTAAAATAATGCAATTGAGAGAGACGACATTAGAAAATTTCTTAGACTTTTGAAGCCCCAAAAATGACATAGATAGTGACATTTTAGTATTTCAAGTTGAAAAACATTGGCAATTGTTGCTTCTTTTCTTAGATGAACGTCTTTGATAAGAGTATTATATGTCAAGTCTTCATTGTATATTTTATTTATTGGGTTTAAATAAATATTTTTAAATTTTTATTTTTTAAAAAAATTTGAGAAATGATAGGTGCAAATTTTTTAAACCTTGGTGATATGTGCTCCTACTAGTTTTAGAAGTGGTAGTAGGAGATAATAATAATATAATATTGTTGTTGTGGGCCTAATTGGGCTGGAAATTTTGGTACCTTGTCACCAACGGTTATCTTTGTTTGCGGTATGATAATTTGGATAAGGTTCTCTAATTTTCTTTTCTTATTTTCTTCGTTCTCAAATAGAATATAAAAATAATTTGTAAAAAAAAAAAAAAAAAGGTTTTTTGCATATCTTTCTATTTCAATTTTAACTTCATACTCACGTAGTAGAATTTTTCACATGCTGGATATTTTTTGAAGAATTAATAGAGAAAGTGGCCTATGAATTCTACCCCATTACTTTCATAATTTTAAAATCACATTCATTAATGAATCAATTAATTAGTTGATTAATTTTTAAGTTCATTAATTTAATCGATTTTATTTAATTAATTTTAAAATATAAAAATAAAAAATATCACTAAAATATTTCATAAATGTAAATTTTATAATATTTAATAATATAAAAATCAATTCGATATTAACTAAATTGATTAGTGATAAAGCTCTCATTTTTTATCTGACTAATCAATCTATTTCAGTTTTCAAAATACTGTTTATACAACTAATTTAATCTAATAATTTATATATTTTTTTTTCCAAATTTACGGATTTTGAGTTTAATTTTTTCATTATTCTTATAACTTTGTTTAGGAAAAGAAAAAGTAAAGTAATTAATTATCCATAAGGTTTGAGACAAATTATTAGGGACACGTCATTCTTCTGTAAAAGCATTTCACACTCAAATGTTAGTAATGTCAGCAAGATATTCTGCCGTCAAACATATTTTTATTTTTCATAATCTTGCTTTTTGTATTTTTTTTTTTATTTTTATTGTAAGCATTGTGGACAAGGACAGTATCTATCCTTTTTAAGTGTTCAAGTGTTTCTTATTTTATTTTTTTGAACATTAGAAATATTTTGGTAAATTTATCACTTTAGTGTGTTTGATATCATTGTGGCTTTCTATTTAAAATTAAAAAAAAAGGTTAAAAATGCTTTTAAAAATATATTATTTTTCTGATTTTTTAGGGTTTAGGGTTTTAAAACTTTACTTAACTGATTTATTTTCCCTCATTAAACTCCAAATTGGAGTGTGAGTCATTAAAACATTTTGAGAATTGAAGCTTTCTCTTTCTAAATACAACTCTCTCCTAAATTAGATTTAGGATGAATTTGGTATAAATAAGATTTAGGGTGTATTTAATATAAATAAGTTTCATAATTGTTATGAAATTTATTTATGAATCTACTTTGTGTCAGAAAATTCATTTGGAATTTTATTTCATTAAATCCTTACAATTAGTTATAATTAAATCCAATTCTTTGAAATTTTATAAACGTTTTACATTAATTTTAAAGTTGTAACATTGTTTTTATTATGGTAAAAATACTCCCTAGTTAAAATACTTTTTCATTTTTTTATTTTTCTTTCATTTTTCTCTTTTTAATCTCTCTCTCCTTTTCATTTTTTTATTTATAAATATTTAAAAAACAATACAAAAATAATTTATTAAATTTATACTTAAACCACATACAAAATCTATTTTATTTAAAAAAAATCTATTTTTATTTTATAATACGTCAAATATAAAAATTTATTTACGAATAAAATAAATTTCAAATTTGAATTGAACCAAATACTATATTATAAAATATCACTTCTCAATGATCCTTCCCCAATCCTTCTCTCTTTATGCATCTCATCCAACTAAACCGTTAAAATACAAATAGTAGAATGATTTATAATATGCAATTCGATAAATCTTTATAAATAGAGTTCAAATGTTTAAAATTGATATGAATTAAAAAATCAATAAAAATTAGATAATATTTGAATTTAATATGTATAATTATTTATTTCATTATTTCATTGAAATATAAATTTAATGAGTTAAAAATCATTAAATTCAATATATATAAATAAAATTTGAATTTAATGCATTTAATATACATCGTTCAAAGTAAATTATATAAAATTCGCTAAAAGTTGAACTAAAATTCAAACTCATAAACTTTCAAAAAAAAAAAATCAAACTCATAACCTCTGAATCTCAAAACCAAGTTAATTAGAAATTGATGATAAATGTATATTTAAAAATTAACTAATATTAAAACCTCCCTTCTATCAAATGGCATGACTAGAGTGACGTGATATAACTAGGGGTGAGTAAAAACTGGACTGGACAAAATAACATATCAAATTGATTTAATTTGACTGATTTGATTCGGTTTTCATTTTAAAAAATTTTTGATTTTCGGTTTTAGTTCATTTTTTATAAAAAAAACAAAAAGATTGAAAAAACTGAAATTATTACTAAATCAAATCAATTTGAATTGAATCAAATTTAAAAAATATTTAATTTTATTAAATTGAATCGAATCAAATCGAATTTGTATATGTTTGATTTGGTTCAGTTCGTATGTTTATAAATTTTAGTTTAATCAGCTCAATTTATACAGTTTTTTCAAAATTTAAATTTAAACTAGTTTGAAAACATAAAATTTGATTTGATTGATTTTAATTAAAAAAATAAAACCAAACCAATTGTTTTCACACCCCAAATATACCCATGTTTAGGAATTAAACAGACAACAACATTTGGATCCAGAGTCCAAAGCTATACCTATAGCTACTGGCTAGTGATGTTAATGGGTTAGAATAACCCAACTAATGTTGGACAATACCAATTAGAAATATTATTTTTAATTTGATTTTAATTGAAATTCAAACTTATAATTTAATATCATAATTTGGGAATAACTCCACTATCGCTGAAATGCTTACATGGCTCAATTGAACAAAATTTTACACCCCAAAAAAAAAAAAAAAAAAGAAAGTACACTCCACCTAGCAGAAATGAGGAACACATTAATGAAATTTGGTTTACCAATACCAAATGCAAACAAAAGCACAATCAAAGCAAGAAAATGTGGAATATTGAAATAGGAAAAGTCAAAGTTTTGCACATCTCTTGTGTTCATATGGTGGAGTGAGCACTACCAGCAATATTCACACTTGAATGAGTAAGAACCAAGTTAACAACTACTCCTTGTGGCCTAGACAGCTATACATAACTGAAGGGTCAAACCTAACTATTAGTTAAAGAGGTGCAATTAATGACTTTACTATTGAATTAAACATTTAACTCAAAAATTGAATGGATTAATGTAGCTTTTTTTTTTCCTCACTCAACAAATTGAGGTTAATTTGATTTTTAATGTGCTCAATAAACATAGTTCGAATTAATCAAACTATATAAATCTCTATATTATTTTATTTTTTTCATTGCTTCCATTATTGTTGCTATTTTTCTTGTCAAAATTCAATGTGAAAACAGTGGAATAATGCACTATGGCATGCTTACTTACAATGGTCATTTTCTGTAGATTGGATGGTGAATAAATCACATATAAAACCAGCAAATATTGAATTTTTTTTAAATAAAATATACCAATTGGGTCAGAGACAACACAAATTTCTCCACAATATTTAAACTGAGTTGAATTTGAGAACCGTGAGTAGTGCACTTGTAGCATGTATATGCGCATGCACATGTTTAAGATAGTACTTGTAATGGTTGGCATTTTCACCACCTCATTGTCTTGATCCTAACATGCATTAGTTGACCATAGTAGAAATCAGCCAAACATAGGACTCCCCACAATGAATCACAAATATTGCTACAGTTTCAAAATCACAAGTAGGGTCGCAAATAAGTCGAATCAAATTAATTTTGAGTTACGTCATTTTTAGATTAAATTAATTTTAAATTTTATTTTTTAGTGGGATAAATTTAATTACTAGGTCAAGATATATAAAAATTTCAAGTCATATTTAGATAATTTTTGAATTTTGAACTAAGTGAATTATCAATCTTAAATATTTTAATATTTTAAATCATGTTAATTGATTTAATCTATGAATTGAATTGAGATCGACTCTTTTTGAATTAATAGCATATTAAATTGAATTTAATCTAAAAAAAATTTTAAAGCTTGAATTTAATCTGAAAATTTTGAATCATTTATTTGGCACGTAGCTTGGTAGTTGACTATCTGTTTTATAATATAAAAATAAAGGGTTTAAAAATCAAACTTTAATTATTGTCTTTGTTTTTTTTCTCCATTATGTCTACTCAAAGTATTTTATGAATTAATTTATATATAAAAAGCTCAACTATTAATAAATTTAAAATCTTTAATAATTTAACAGTAAAAAATATGATTAAATTATAAGATAATGAAAAAAGATGATTATTTTACATTTTAATTAATTTTATATGAAATATAGATCTATGAAAGAATAAATAATGATAAATATAAGATTAATAATGGTAAAAAAATATATATTTTAAATGCTGAAAAAATAACTTTCAGGATTTAGTTATATTTTTAAATGTTGAAAATTAACTTTTAAATTGAAATGTTGGATACTAATATTTATCAAATACCTAATTTTAGTTCATTAAATGCTAAATTAAATAAATTGTGATTAAATTTCTGCTTTAGAGGTCATAAAAAGGCACCTCATATGAGTTTAATATAAATTAGTTATTTTTTATGGATAAAAAATTAATAAACTTTTAATCATTTAAAATTCTGAAACTAAAAAGATCATTTAAAGTAAAAATAGTCTTTATATATCTTAGTCTACTCATATAATCCATGCATACCGCAACTTTAAATAAAAATTTTCTTACGTATAAAAACTAAGTAGCAACATAACAATAATAATAAAAAAAACTTGTTTGCAAATTCTAAATTTATACATAACTTCTAAAATTTCATAAAATTAGAATAAACTTTTCTGTTTGACTATTTAACATATGCTCGTCATAATATTAGCTAATCCTTTACTACATCGATTACTGAAAAAAAAAAAAAAAAAGAGGCTTGCCTACTTGTTACATTTGATGCATAATATCAAAAAAAAAAAAAATCAATTCAATCATTATAAAAATATGAAAATAATTGAATATTTGACATATCAAAGATTATTATGTGCAATAAATATAGTTTACTATTAGGCACACATATTTTAACCCTATGTAATATTTAGCAAAGAATATGAATGTGAAAGTTAAAACATCAAAAAATAAATTGTATAAAATAAAATAAAATCAATTAAATTTTCAGAAGTTACCTCTAATTAAAAACCCATGTATTTAAAAGCTGCAATTGCTTAAACCATGGCATCAACGATTTGTTTAATTTTCTGAGGAGTAATGGTGACACCTTAAAAGTTATTACAAGGATTTTGTATGGAAGGGAGTTAGAGGCAGAGAGCGAGGCCTTGCTGTCACGAGCCCAATTTCTCGGCCCAATTTGAGATCGTATGCTGCCTGTTAGAAATTCTAAAATAGTTTTTTTTTTAAGAGAGAAATTCTAAAATAGTTAAATTATAATTGGATATAAAATGATCATTTTGCCTTTAAAATTTCATATTGTCCTCCTAAACTCTCATAAAAATTTACTATTTTTTATTTTTTTAAAATATTAATAAAATAATTTCTATGTTGGCCCCTCCAAATATATATATATATATATATATATATATATATATATATATATATATTTACTTTTCTATTATTTTCTATTAAAATTAAGATTTTTAGTTGTATAATTATAATTATTATTTGATCAATTTGATTGAATATGTTATTTACATAATATCTATTTGAATAAATATCTAATCATCAATTTAAAAAATTTAAAAGTTATGCTTCTTGTAGAAATTGATTAATATTTGCACTCTAATTTATAAATTTCTTGTATATCTTTCCATTTTACTAAGACAAAGTTTAATCATTTACAATTTTTTAAAAGAAGACTATTAAAATTTGAATTTTAACTTCATTCAAAATAAATTAAGCATTCAATATCTAATTTACTTACTAATAATTAATGAATAATGTTTATTTTTAATACATGTATTATTTTAATCTTGATTTTGTATTATAAGATGAAATTATATTATCTCATTAACTTTCGCATTCAACAAACTTTGCCTAACTCCACTCATGAAGAGAGTCCATTTTATAATAGAGTTCATCAACCTACAAAACATATGGTTTTCTAAATATATCTAATAATTAGAGTTAAAATTCAATAAAATTAAAATTAATATGTGGAAAAGAAGGATGAGTATTTTGCGTGTGTTGAAGTTTCTTGTTATTAGTTTATTAGTTAACAAGTTATTAAATTGAGTAAAATTTTCTATTTATTTATTTAAATTAAATCTTTATTATTATTATTAGTTTAGGTGGCTTAATCTCTTTTTATTATTATATTTTATTTGCATCAACTTTAGTGTGTGTCTATATATATATATATATATATATATATATATATAAAATTGTCAAAAATTAATCAAAATTGAGAATATGATCAATTTTGTTTAATTTAAAACTATATCATTTTGCGAAAGTTTTAAAATTTTGAAAATTACATTATTTTATATGATGTTATCACATTATGTTATTTTTTTATTTTTAAAATATTTTAATTTATTAAAAAATAATTTATTTAACTAAATCAATTAAATTGGTAAAATTAATTAATGAATGATTTCATTTTTAGTCTAATTTAAAAAATGTTGATTGTTTATAGACTAGATATCCATTTTAAAAAAAATATTTTCTATATTTTTTTATTTGGTACATTTAGGAAAATTGATAAACATAAAATATTTTTCTAATCAAAAGAAAAATTAAGTCACTTTTCAAAAAAATAACCTCTCATTTTGAAAATAAAGTCATTTTTTAAATTATGACAAACATTTCCAAATGAAAATAAATCGTACAAATACATATATTTATTATTACTGATCTTCTTTGATTAACGATACTCATTATCCATCATTGTCAACAAACTGTGATTGTCAATAGAAGTTATAAAATTTTTCATTTTAATATATTTTTTCTTATATTAAACAATAAATAGTATAAATATAAAATATTTATAATTTAAATATTATTATAGTCCTATAAATTAAACAATAATATTTTTATAATATATTTTAATTAGTAAAAAAATTATAATATTTAAAAAAAAAATTTTAAAAAAATTATTTTTTGTGAAACAATCAAAGGCTAAGTATATCACACTTATTGCTAACCCAGGAGATTGCAAGTTTAGACTGGGCTGGTTTGTGATTTATTGGAATTGGATTGGGCTACCAGATTTTGAATGAGACAAAGAAGGCACCATGGGATCTTAATTTTGTCAATGACAGATACTTTGGAGCTCTTGATTTTGAGACAAATATATTTGGAAAATGGGATTAACTATGTAACTGAATAAAATTAAATTTTAAAACGTTTATAATTAAAACAATTCATTTTAAAAAATAACTTGATGAGAAAAATAAATTAAATTAAGATTGACAAAATTTTGAACGAATTGATTTTAATTAAAAAAATTCGATAAAATTAATCTAATAATCTTATATCTCATATTGACAATATATTTATTTTAAATAAATAAATATATTTTAATAATAAAATAATTTTATTTATTTTAAATAATAAAATTTTGATAAAATTTAAAATTCATTCCAAATAAAATAATGTCAATATAAAGTATGAGAATTTTATTAATAAATTCTATTTTTCTCACATGATTTATTCTAAGCAAGATCTAAGAATGCATTTATTTTACCGAATGGCACTGGAAATAACAAAAGTAAAATAAAGTGTAAGTACAAAGTATAATAATTATATTACTTTCTACTTATTTTATTTTATATATTTCATGTATAACAATTTTGTTAAAAATAATATATGATATAATGACCAAAAAAATAACATTCCTATAGATATAGAATATAATTTTAGTTCACAAATATTAAGCAATTTCATATGTATTGTAATATTAATAAAAAGTAGTATATTTTCACTGTTTAATTTCCTAGTTGATTTTTTAAATATTTTTATTATATATATAAATATATTATATATTGAATATTATATTTTAAACATAAATACTCAAATTATATAAAAAAAATTATAGGTTATGGAAGGACATTTTCGTAATTGAATAAATCCATTGGTTTGTCCATGGACAAGACAAAAAAAAAAAAAAAAAACAATGGCAAGGACAGAAAGGTGCCAAGGGGAATCAAAGTCCCAAACTCTTCAGTCATACACCAAACACGTGATAACCGGTAGTCTTGTTTTGTCTGTATAATCCAAACGCTATGTATGTTCAACATTGACGTTGGAACTGCTTTTCTGAAAAGCACCATGCTGGAGAAAACAGATTGAAACTGCTGTTGTTTTGATACTTTCTATGCTTAGAACATGTCATCAAACACACCCAACAAAACCTTTTTTTTTGGAAATGCCGTGATTGGTTGCTTTCCCAAAATCACAAGGAGTCAGTTGTTAGTGTTAATGGAGGACAGAAAATTTTATAAATCCCAGAAATCCATCATTAGTGAGGTTCGAACCCAAGACATCCTCTCCAGCCAACAAACTAACGATCATTTGCCCATCAAAACATACTTTAATGGCTTCTCCTTAACATTTTAAATGTTATGCGTTTTTTAACAGTAGCTCAAACAATAATATCAAACATCATGTATGTTGAGCATACACGAGTCTGTTCTGAGTAGTTTAATTATATGCATTGGCTAGTCATACTCATACACTACAATCTTTTCAACTTAGGCTGCATCTAAGCCAAACATACAGTTGTGAACGTTACCAGAACTTGAAAGCTGATCTAATGTACTAGTATCAGAAAGCTTTTTAGTTCATCCGGGTATCTACAGGCCTAGCAAATTAACAGGGAAAAAAATAATATCTTCAAAAAAAAAAAAAACATAGGAAGTTTACTAGCATGCAAGAATATATATATATATATATATATATATATATATATAGGATTAG
The DNA here is from genome assembly GCA_949677035.1 of Omphalea diandra. Taxonomy (NCBI): domain Eukaryota; kingdom Viridiplantae; phylum Streptophyta; class Magnoliopsida; order Malpighiales; family Euphorbiaceae; genus Omphalea; species Omphalea diandra. The sequence goes on from CATIWR010060270.1 coordinate 18,510, forward strand.
CCATTTCCTCTAGTTAATGGATAACCCTACAATCCAAAAGTGAACTAATGCAAACATATCAACATCAAAACCGCCACCACAATATGTCAGTAGGCAGAGGGAAATCAACCAGCATGTACTAAGTTATTACAGAACTTCATAACGATGGTGCTAAGTTTTGCTTCAACAATGATTTGACTATTGCGACTGACTGAGGTATCTGTCAAACGAAGCAATGTGAGTATAATTATCAGAGGAAAACTTGAATAAACTCAACAATATAACTAATCCAATTTAAGCAAGCATCATGACAACCTCTGGTTTATTCTATTTCTGTGGCTTCTTCCATAATACTCCAATCTTCTTCAGCATATTTCCATTTTTCTTCTTTAGCAGATCGTCATCCATGTCTTCATTGTAAGGTGAGCCCATCTTTCCTGTAACAGAATTATAGTTGCTGTCCAATGATCCAGTTCTCTCCATGAACTTCCCATTGTTTCCTGCTGAAAGCATTGCTGCAGCTGCCTCGGCAGCCTTCCTCCACTGGTCAGACTGCACCTTTAGCCTTCTCAACTCTGCTTCCATTTCAGAATTAGCTGCTTGTGATGCCTCGAGTTGCTCAGTGACCCTCGCCACCCTTTTGTTACTCCTTTCTGCCTCCTCTATCACAAAGCCAAGCTTCGTGAGAGCCTCTCGCTCTGCAGCCCTTGCTGCTTCTAGCTTTACAGCCACCTCATTATTCCCATTCATTTCCCTTTTGCCAATTCCTGCCTTCAACATCTCATTTTCCTCCAAAATATTTAGCAGTTGTGTCTCCTTACCCATTAAACTAGCCTTCAAGTCAGCAACATTTTCCTTCAACTTTTTGAGCTCATTCTCTAGCTCGGATTCTCCTTGGCATGATAAACTATTCGTAAGCTTCATATTAAGCCCTTCATTCACGTCTGAAATCCCTTGCAATTCAATTTCTTTATCCATTAGTTCTGCTTTCAACTCTTCAATATCAGCTTGTGCTTGCTTCAGCTCTGCCTCTAGTTCTTCTTCACGGCATTTGGTCTCAGCAGCTTCTAAAGCAGATCTCAAACGTCCAACCTCAGACTTCAGCGAACATAGCTCCGCTTCAAGTTGGTTTGGCTCTTGTGACCTATGGCTTTCAACAATGACCTCAGCATTGTGACCATCTGCAGAATTTTTTGACAGGTTGCTGCTAGCATTATGTAAATCCACCTCAAGTTTGCTAACAAGTCCTTCCAACAACTTCACACGTGTCCTTGACTGGTCTAACTCAGAAGCAATGGTGTTATAAGCTTCGATAGTTTTGCTGCCATCTGATCTGAGTGACTCAACAGATTTCTTTGCAGCTTCAAGTTGTAGAAGAGTTTCAGTAGCCAGTGCTTGGGCCTGGGCCTCTGAGTCTTTGCTATCTTTTAGCTGGTTTTTCAAGTTCTCTACAAGTGAAAGAGTATCCATTAGATTTGCCCTCAAGGTTTGGAGCTCAATGCCTGCTGATTCAGTGTGCTTGTTCTGTGCAGCCTTAGATTCAGCTACCTTCTGAAGCTGAACCTTAAGCTGTTGAATTTCACTTGAGGCAGCGGCCAAGGCAGCTGAATCAACTGAGTGCTGCTGCTGGATAGCCTCAAGCTCTGACTGCCATGCTTGATCACGTTCTTGTGAGATTTTCTGAAGCTCTATAAAACGAGCCTCCTCAGAAGCAGACAGCTCTAGAAGTTGCTTCTGTGACTCTTCGAGCTTTGTAGACACAGCTAAAAATTGTTTCTTAGATTCCTCAGCATCTTGCAGAGCTTCCTGCTTCCATGATTCTGATAAACTTAGCTGGTCCTTTGCCTTTTTCAGTTCTTCCTGTAGCTGAGAAATCTGTGACTCCAATTGGGATATTCTGCTTGGACGCTTCTTCTGGAGGAAGAACAAAGATGATTAAAAACAATTCAGTAAATCCAAAAGCTCCAGCTTTGACCAAGAAAATGTTTGATCTTATCAGACGCTTCATTGCATACACAGATGATAACCAAGTTATGGAGGTTGATGGTGATGGTGATGGAAATAACCACCATAACACTGAAGAATAGTGAGAAATCAAAGCTAGAACCACAAAAATACAAATAATATAGAAGTAGGAAAATGTAGCTTTGAAAAATTGTATACAGTTTAACAGCGTGCCTACCAAATTGAAAGAAACTATTACTATGGAGTAAGAATGTATCTGCATTTTTAACTATAAACAGAAAGCCTATTACAAAGTTACGCTTCATTCCATCCTCTAACTTTTTTTCAAAAGGGGATGTGCAATATGGTTAGCATTGTGAAATTCCAAGAGAGCCAGTGGTATTGCACTTACCTCAGACACTGGGCTTTTGGGTGACCGACGATCAATGACTTTAGGGCTTTTATCCTTTGGTGTTCTAGCTTGATTTGACGAAGATGTAGAGTCGGACTCTAGTCCAGTTGTTTTGAGTGGGCGTACAGCTGGAGGACGGACTCGTTGTGGTGCTTCTGAGGAGCCAGTTCTGATATCAAAACCAGATAATTACAAATGGGATACACAATGAACAAATTATACCAACAAACACAAGCTTCTGGGAAAAACTCAACATAATACATGATAAACAAGTGTGACAGAGGCATTCCTCTCTCTCTCTCTCTCTCTCTCTCTCATATATATATATATATATATATATATACAACTCCTCACAGCCTTGATCAAGCAACCGCACACTGGTTCATACATCAGCTTCTGGAACTCTCTAGGTGGATAAGAGAACATGGTTGCCTAAGGCTTGCATCCATGAGCAATGTCCGATATAGAAATTGAATCAATCATTTGCTTAGGTTATGTTTGAGGTAGACAATTCTATCTTATGGCTGGACTATCTACTTAAGCTTTCCATAGTGTCAAACATGCAATTGGGAACCAAAATCTTATGTAGATTTCAAACGTATTTTTATACAATTTAAGAATTATAACTAGGCATTAAGGCAAAACATAGCAGAACAATGATTGTTAACAAAAGCAAAGCAACCTTGATATAGGAATCAGAAGCAAATTTTGATCATCCTGATGATACTATGAACTAAAGAGTGCTAGGAATACAACAAAAGTAAACAATTCACGAAGTATTGACACATACTTTTGGACTTCTGAATTTGAATATTCATGGTTAGAAGAAATAGCAATTTCAGCTTGGAAGCATTATATAACAGATTTTGTACTAATGAAATCCTACTCTGGAAATTTCATGCATTTCCAGGAAAAATGATCTCAAAATCAGATAAATCAGGAGGCATGAGCAATGTCTATTTATTCAACAACAATGATGGTAATTTCCAAAAGAAAAAATATAATATAAGAAAAAGCTACTATCATATTCAAGTCTATTCTCCCATATAATTAGTTTAGCATCATTATCATTAGCACATCATCCATTTAAATGACAAATATTCGGAGAGATGGCCCTTGATAAATCCCAAATTGCACAATCTAAGGCCCCACTAGAATGCCCCAATACCGTCTCAACTTAATACAGGAGACGAAGAACAGTCCTAAAACCTATTGTTTTGATGCTGAAAGAAATAAATTATAATCCAACGAGTGTATAAACTCTCACCAGCGCGACTCTCACCACCAACGCTGGACATAAGACCGTGGCTTGATAGTGAAAGTTGTATGAAAAAAGACAAAACCCAAATACAAAATATGAATGGCTAAAATGTCCCAAAAACATAAAGAGAGAGACTTAACCAGCCAGACTATGAAAATATACAACTACAACACATAACAACCATGACCCATCAATTAAAAGCAAAGACCTTTCCTGTAACCCATCAGCATTTAACTAAAACGAAATATACCACATAAGGAAACGAACGAGATAATAATAAATAGAAAGACTAAAAACTATTTAATATCCACTCCTTAGACAACAAGGAGGGGGAGCCACTAAAGAAGAGAATTTACCTTCCTTTTGGATTCTGCATATTTTGAACTGCACTTATGGGCACAAATGAAAAATGGAGCTATTAAAATTTTTCACTACTTGACTTTAATGTTCCCGGACCCACAAAACCTGTAACATACCAGAAAATATCACAATCTGGGACAGGAGAATCCAATGTGACCGGTCCAAACAAGAAATAAATGGAATCATGAGGAGCAACAGCTATCTTCTTATCATCACATATGGAGCAATAAAAGCAAAAGATATGACTGACCATGGCTATCCATTCCGATCATAACCACAGTGGGAAAAAAAAAAAAAGTCATCGAGCACGCATCCAACTATCAATTTGTTTACCAAACAGGACTCAGCAAGCTTCGCCTCCTTCCTTTATCCATTCAAAGCCACCGTTAGTCCCACAATAACATCATGAAAACATTATTATAGTCGTAGGGGGCCTCCGGGAAGGGGTAAAATCACATAAATACCCCTGCTGGATTACCGCTGCGGATTCATAAATAACAAGGGCAATTATGTAAATCCACTTCCCTCCAATCTTGCCTTAAAGTTAGGAAACTTCATTGACCCATGTTAATTTGCGGGTTTGTTAGAGTTACAAAATTTTGGAAGTCTTGCTCTCAGTTTGTCTGGAGAGAGTCAGGAAACCAATAGTGTGTACTAGTTATTTAATTTCCATGGAAAATGTTAGCAAGAGAATGCTTTTTTTTTCCTAGTAACCAAACAGAGAATCACAGAACAAAAGCAATCTTCAGTAACAGACAAGTGAAATGGAGATCTTAAAAGCAAAAGGGAGAGAATCAGCAATAAAATATAGTAAACGTTAAATACAGAGCTTAAAAAGAAGTAAAGAGAAATGAGTAAAAGAATAAAATAAAAATGTATGCTTTTCCTTGTTTCCTCTCCATTCAAGTGACAAAACTATATTGTAAGCTTTTGTGACTCGAAAATCGAAGCTACGGTATTTTGTCAGATGATAGAAACATTTCTCAAGAAAACTGGAACACTCACCAAAAGAACTTCAAAAGGAACATAATTACATCAGGACAAAAACAATATTAGAAAATAAAAATAAAGAAAAAGAAAAGAAATCAAGAAAGGAATTACCGTCCGCTGTTTGGTTGCCTAGAAAAATGTGAGGAAGCAAGAAAAAGTGAGATAAGAAAACAATAAAAATGCAGTTTTTAAGTAGTGGGTAGGAGTTAAAAATGATGAAAGATGATATCTTTGTTATAAAGAAATCATCTTTACATTGTTCCATAAACTTTTTCTCACATTATCTAAGGAACCAAACACTGAAGCAAAAAAGAGAAGGAAAAAGAGAAAACCATAGTATACTACTACTAACTCCGTACCGACGTCAAACAGCTAAAGACGTAAATGATGAGCTAATAAGAAAGAGCATTACTAGATAATCGCGGCGCTTCCCTCCTTCCTTCCTTTTGCTTATTATACGCACAGATATCGAGACAGTATGAGTGGATGGGAAGAAGAAGAAGGATAGGCTAATTGAAGCAGATAAATGGGAAAGATGACACTACAGAGCGGGAGAGACAACAAAAGAATACGGCTTTTTGTCGTTTAATGAAGTGATAAGGAATGATTAAATTGGTTTTGAACAGGTTTGTCACGTCCGAGCGTGAAAAATTCCAACGGGCAGGTGAGGTGTGTGGCAGCGTATATTTTGGCGTTTTGTTAGAGTAGATTAATGGAAACACCTATAAATTTGAACTAATATTAATTAATTACTAACACAGAGAAAACGTATTGGACAAAGTTGAAGAACTCTTTGAAGTTATCTGCAATATAGTCTCCCATCACTCGCTTCTTTTCTAAAATTTGTAAGAACCCTTTTCTCACTTTTTAAATGCAAAAAGAAAAGAGTGATTCTTCAAAGATTTTTTTTTCTCTTCTTTTCCTTTTATTTTTCTTATTTTAAATGACTCAAATTGTGGGTTTAATATCAAAATCACATTCGATAACCATAAATATTTCCGTCTAATTCACTTCCTTTTCTAGTCTGTGAAACGCCACTTCAACACCTTTGTTCAATTCCAAAAGGTCTCAATATGTTAATAATGATGTTATATTTTATTTTAATGTATATAATGGTAATTTAAATTTAAATTTTTGTCTATGAATACAAATTATTAAAATTGATTAGAATTGTGAGATTGTGTGTAACATTAGCTTAATTTATGTATTTATGATGCAATTTCTGATAAAATTTGTGTTAAAAAATAAAATTTGAATAATATATTTTGTATGTTTATATATTTCATAATTATATTATATTATGCTACTATTAAGTTTAATTAAGACAAAAATTGAATTAATATTATATTAAATTTTACGATTTTAATTTATTTTAATAATTTTTAAAATTTAATCTAAAATCATATTAATATGTAAAAATTTAAATATACATAATTTAAATAAGTTTAGTTTAAGAGAATGAAAATAATTTTAGTAATTAAAAAAAAGAGAAAAAAAAGAGCCATTTAAGAAGAATAAATAAATATACATCTGCATGATGTGAGTATATGCTTTTACAGACAAAGTTTTTTTCAGAGGAAAAAAATAATTAATTGAACAACATTCTTTTTTTGCTGAGAGAATAAAATCTTAAATTTTTCAGACATGAAATAATGAAATGATATGAACATGAAAAGAATCTTAAATTTTTCTGACATGAAATAATAAAATGATATGAACATGAAAAGAATCTTAAATTTTTCTGACATGAAATAATAAAATGACATGGAAAGAAAAGAGGGCTATTAGTTACTTATTTTTTGAACTCATTATCATATATTTTTTTAATTAGAGGAGCGTTACCCAACTAAATTATTGATTATTTCTCTACCTGCCCTACTTCTATATAAAGAAAGCAGGTTCAGACCATCATGTCATAAGTCCAATGCAGCAAGAAAGAGCAGCAAGCACTGGACCACATACGCTATTGACTTATTATTATTGGCCCCCTAATTCAATTTTGTCATGCAATATTTCTTTGTCAATTTCATACTATAACTTACAAAAATGACACATGAAAGTGTATGGCACTAGTTGGTAGTGAAAACTACTCATAAATTGATTCCAATTAATTTATTTTTCAACTTATGTTTGTTTCCAATTGGATTCAAATTTTTTTTACTACTAATAAATTAATTTCTTCC
>CATIWR010060278.1:0-48280 GCA_949677035.1 Omphalea diandra
CAAACTCTCTCTCTCCTTGTGTCATATACATATATGTACATCAAATAAATGTTTGATTGTGTGTAGGATGGATAAAACCTTTATGCATATGTATTTTGAACATGAATGATATAAGTTATGTAAATGAATATGGTTGTTACAAAAAGACTTTAGTTAATAATGAGGTAGAAAGAAGAAGAAAAGAAAATAATCAAATCAGCCCTAAGAGTAGTCATAAACTTTTTATTGATTTCCCTAATTACTTACACCATTTCTCTCTCTAACTCCTTGATAAAAACCTTCTTGAATGAAATTATCTTCATTAGATTATTCCCTCATGCCTTAATTCTAGATTATTTCTCTTTTAAATAGTGCTCAAACCATTTTCTCAAAAGAGGAAGCTTGTAGTCGTTTAAAAGGAAAAGAATCCTTAGGGCAATAAGTTTATGATTCTGTATTTAATGAGGCGTACAACCATGTGACACAATCGTGTGTCTCAGTGATTGACCCATACACTTCATGGTCATCTAGGACACATGGCCATGCTTTGAGGCCATGCCTTTTAGTTTTTTTATGCCTTTCTTGAGCAACCAAAGTGCATGGCCATTTCATAGCCATGCCCTTTTCGTCTATCATCTTAATCCTTATTTTCCTTCTCTTTAGCCTATAAAACATCAATAATAGTATATTAGGTCTATAGATATGTAAAATTAAATGGTAATGTTTGAATTTTAGAGGAGTTTAACCACAACATGATGAATATGATACTAAACAAATTCCTTCAAACTTGAACAATTGCTTGTCCTCAAGCAATTTTTTTCCTCATTAATGCACAATTCAACAATTCATATGCTTAGAGTTAGGGTTCAAGGTTTAAAAGTGGAAATTTATCTTAGTTATAACCATGATTTTACTTAATCAAGAAACTTCACTTTTGATAATAACAAGTTCTAACTATTCATATTCGATTTACAATCAATCAAACACAATAAAGTGTGTGTGTGCCTTGGCATTATAGTTCATTTGTTATTTTGATCCTTTTTCATATTCACATTAAGTAAGACTCTTCCTCGATTCTTACGAATAACATATGACTATAGGCAAAACTAAATCACTCTTCTCCACTAATGTAGAACTTAGCAACTTTAAAGATCATTAGGCTTTTACCCTTTCTTTTCATTCATTATCATTTCACTTTCATTCATTCATATTCACTTTTTTTTTTTTTAAAATGATGCATGTATAAGAGCAAAATTTCGAAATATCAATATACCACCCCCAAACTTGAATTGATCTTTAAGGTGCAAAGTGTATTAACAAATGAGCCTCTTTTTACAAATTCTTCAAATATGCACATATGCACATGAATGTCCAAAAACACAACACAACATTATATAACCATATCCTAACTCTATTATCTTGATAAGGGAGGTAAAAGATCATTTAGGTTATATGGTTATAATAATGGTTATAGGTTAAGGAAAGAAAAGCTATCAATACTCTAAAAGAAGTATTTTTTTTTAAGGCTTAAATGTGTGACAAAGGTTAATGTAAATTAAGGTATGGATGGAGAATAATGGGGCAGCTAAAGGCTGCCTTGATCACTCTGTCAAAATTACTAAGTCTTAGGATTTCACCTCAAAGGTTGATTTAGCAAGTTCTAACATATATAGAGGTTTCCTTTAGCCTAAAGTGGTATGTTTCAAAAATGTCAGAAAAAAATTCCTATTTAGCCAAGTGTGTAGAATTTGTTTTATTATGTTTAATAAATTTTTGAATAGAAATATGATTATTAGGCTTAAAATATTATCATGAGGGAAATATGCCTAACCAATTCCAACAATGATTATAAAATTTATTCATTTATTTTTCACTTTAAAACCCCAGCCAAAACTAACACTATTAATTGCTAAAATGACATTAAGCTATAAAAAGAAATTACTTGCTAACATAAAGGCAAAAATATTATCAAGTGTGGGCATAGGTGTAATGAATAATTGAATGCAAAAGAATTCAAAAGAAATCCCCCTAAAACTTAAACATCATTGTCCCTAATGATATAAAAAAACAATTAGTAAAGGAGGGAGATTTCCCTTTCAACGTTCTGGAGGAGAATGTTGGAAAATTCTATCATCTGCAAACAAGGCGTAAGGAACTATACAATAATGAGCCATATGAAACATAAGAAAATAAAAGCTTTGCATAACAATAATAACAAGAGTTTAAAGGCCAAGTACGAGCACAAAATGGCTTCAGGGCAAAGTATACAAAAATAGAGCATAAAGGTCTTCACAATAAGTGCCAAACACAAAAAAAAGAAATTGGTTAAACACAAATAAATCCAAGAATAAATAGACTAAAAGATAGTACATCACTAGCATTAAAGAAACATAATAAGAGATAAGATGTGATGATCAATCCAAGTAATGTGGAGACGGATGGAAACCAACATGATCAAAGTAGGCATAAAGGCACCCATCAACATCCTACATCCTTGGATCCAAATTCGCAAGGTGATGGCGGATGTCATGTTCAAAAACATCTTGACAATAGTCCATGTCTTCCAACCTTGACTCCATCCTTGCCAAAATCTCCTCCATTAGTCCCATCGAAGGTGGAGGTGGAATAATAATGGATGGCTCTCCCATAGGTACATCTTGGAATGGTAAACCTTCCTCATCACTCCCTTCTACTTAAGCATTTCTAACTAGCACATATTGATCACCCATCTTATTAACAATCCTTATCCACATCATACTCTCATAGGACAAGCAATAGTCACTCTTAGCTTAAGTGAGATGAGAAGTAAAGGTAAGGTCATAAACTCATATATAATGGGCAAGAATGGTCATAAACCCATCAACATGAATACCCATAGTATCTCTTTTAGTAACCTTTCCTATATGATGAATGATTCACTAAGTCATGTTATAGAGTGATTAAACTTCATACACCATAAGAAAACCAATTTAATTTGATTTACTCCCTTGGTGCTTTCTCCACTACACGTGATCGATAATGAAAGCAAGGATGCATATATTTCAAAAAAGGTTCATTAATTTCTGACAACTTATTAGCCCATACCTCAAAGCAGGATGTACCACCCAAGGAAACCCAAATTTCTTTATTATCTAAATTCTCTAGAAAATCAATAAACCCACTATTGTTAAGTTAAAAAGCTTTAGCAACTTTATTTAAAGAGAGCGTATATGGCTTATTGAGTAATTGAAAAGTAATGGTACTATTAGCACTGGATTTTGAGTCTTAAGATGCAAACCTAATAATGAAAATCACTGAACCAAATCCCCAAAATGCAAAGGGAATCATATAATGTAAAGGATAAAAGACCTTAAAAAGCCCTGGAGAGGTCCAAAGTATAAGCTCAAGCCTAAGACCAAAGACCAAACCCAAGCCATGTCTAGGGTACTAGTCAGGTAAGCCCAATTACAATACAACACTCTCCTGCTCTATGATTGGATATGAATATGGTACAACCAGAACAATTTCTAGCTTTAGTGTACCCATCTCCCTTTATAAATAAGCCCCATTTTGAAAAGAGAGTGGAGGCTTGGAAACCCTAAGGTTTCTCTGCTGGAATTACTCCTCAAACACCCTCAAACATAGAAATCCTAAACCCTACTTACCCCAACTCACTCCAAGGTAAAACTAGGTCTTTACTCTTTACTTTTATGCATCCCTAAGAATTTTTTTAGGATATTGAATACCTTGTATGCCTCTAAGGGCATATAAACATACAAAGGCATCCAAGACCCATCCCTACTTCCCTTTTCTTCGTCCCCTTCTTTCTTTCTTTTTTTGTTTCAAAAACCCAGGATTTAGGGGTTGTACAGCCTTTATACAGGCTATACAACCTACCATTTTGGGTTGTACAGCCCCAATAATAGGTTATACAACCCTAATTTCCTAGGCACAATCTTATGCAACCTCTTTTCTTCTCATCTGAATTCCTGTTATCCAAGGTTTTCTTTTATGTTTCTTCATCACTCTAGTGGTAGAATAAGGCAAGGCTAAATGGCTAAGGACCCTTATTCACTTTAAAAATAGAGTTTTGATAGGTTTTGAAAGAGCTTTCATAGCTTTTTCTATTTTAATGTCCATGCCCTTTAATGTATATTTAATTATGATTTCAGTTCTACTATTAGTCACTTCAGGGCAGTGACCAAGTGAGGAACTTGGGATTCCAATGACCTTGAAAGCGCTTCTTTTTATGGTTTCACTTATGTCATGAAGCATGTGAGTATTATTTTGTTATGTGAATCCCTTTTCGATTTGCATTCTAACCCTCTTTTATTGTTAGCAATGCTATAGATGTCATGCTCTTTTTGAGCTACATAGGGTGAGGATTCATTAATCTTAGGATCCCTCTTGTGGTGAGTTTTTGCCTAAGACCACTTCAATCCTCTAAATGTTTTGCATTGCATGTTTTTTTCTTTTCATGTTCATGATTTATGCATTTTTATTTTGTTTGCTTGCTGTAAATGTGATATTATGGACTTAGATGCATATATGGGCACCTTTTGCATGGAAGAGATAGTAGTATGCATTGTATTCATCTTTTGTGCTTTGAGTTCATTTAATTTGTTTATACTTATTTCATGTACTAACTTGTTTTCTTTCCATTTGAACTATGTTTTATGGACTAATTTGTGTTCATTTTTGTAGGTTAAGAAATCTAATTAATGCATGCTTTTTTATCTATTTAAGTTCATTACATGATAATCCTACCATTTGGATATGTATCCCCCATCCCTGTCCTGTACATACTATTTATTGCTTTCTTACATCTTGCATATCATTCAAGCATTGCATACTTTATTGTTATGGTTGATGGTTTGCTTAGATAGATGTGCCTCTGTGGGTAAATGAAAAATTGATTAATAAAAGCAAAGCAAAGAAATGAAACATTGATTGCTTAAAGGCTAAATCCCTATATTTGGGCGACTTGGGTGTGACTAACCTCTTTCCCAAGTCGTACCTAACTTTTAAACTTGATCTCTAATGGGTGAAGACGAATTGAGCCTTCTAAATGACAGAGGCAGGCTTAGAATTTGCCCTCACATAGATTCTTGTCCTGGCCAAAGTTAGCTATCAACTCCACATTGCACCTAAGAATGGTACTAATGTATTGTCCCATTTTGGTCTCACATTGACCATTACTTTAGATGAGGTCTTCCATCTTGCGTGAGCCCTTAAAGATCCCCCGATGATCAAAATTGTGTGCCATGATTAGGGGTTATTACTAATGTATGACCCCCTGTCCTCTCGATCCCCTAATGATTGATAAAAGGTAGGAATGACAAGTAAGATTCCACTTGTTCATCCATAAAACTGCAAAATCTAAGGTGGTCACAAGTACCAAAAGGATGAAGGCCCATTATTCTCTTAGATTCAACCTGTAAACTAGCACTGAACTCTAGAGTTAACTCTTTATAGGAAAAGGTATGGAGCTCAACAAATTGCTCTCATTGAAGGACTTTAAGGTATTTTTAAACCTTATCAAGCAATCCCATATTAGAAAGAACACCTTTATTTTTGAATTTCGTGGGGAAATAGGGTAATTGGAAAGGGAGGTATACCTTAGTTCATGTTCATCTTTCCTAAAGATCAGAGCAGCACCCAGAGTAGGATGAAGCGTAAGGAGTCAGGTCTATGCTTAGCAGTGGTCTTTTATCGCTTACCCATGACGAATAGAAAGATTGGAAGGTATAAAGAGGTGTTTTAATAGAGTTTTTATGGGGAAAGGTTGAATTAGGGGTAAGGATGGAGGGGCACACATCTATGTCTAGGGTTTTAGACAGAAAAGTGAGAAGAATATGAATGGTGCAGGATTTAAAAGGTGTTTTTAAAAATCATATAGTTGTGTTGCTTGGTCATGCTAGTTAGGTAGCTTGGGATTATGGGAGTAAGAAGGGTGCATAGCCATGTCACGTGGCCATGCTACTTGGAAAGCTTCAAGATTTTAAAGTGAAAAAGAGGCATGGTCATGTTAGGAGGTCGTGTGATTCCATTTTGTACTACATAGAGGCTTTATTTTGATGGATGGTCATGTCTTTAGGCCATGTGATCACCGAGAGTTTATGCAAGGATTTGTCATCCTAATGACCTTAGGACTCACCCCTTAGGTCCATATACTCATCTTAACCTCTTTTAATACAAATAATAACATAAAAACATAAGAAAATATGTCAAATTCATTCCAAATATAAAGACACAACACGATAGCACAAGAATCAATATGAAAAGCATTAAAAAGTGTGCAAGAACACTCCCTCAAACTGATTTGAAGATTTACATATTAAATTCCTTGAGCTGAATTCCTACAAAATAAAAGAGGATATTAAAACAAAAGAAAGAAAAAAACACACAAAAGAAAATAAGGATAAAATATAAGGAATTACCCCATGAACATACCAGTTTAAGGTCTCTAGCTTAACCCTTGTGTTTGGCTTCTATATGGATGCATATGGGAGATAAAAAGTCTCCCCCCTTTAGTACAGTCTCCTCCTCATAATATTACTTTAAGCAGTGTCCACTGACATTGAGGAGTTCACCTTTAAAGCTTTTTTTTTTTTATCTCAATGGCACCATGAGGATGGACTTTGACTATGTAAATGGTTTGGAACACCTAGACTAGAATTTTCTTATAAAGAAATGTAATCATGAGTTAAAAAGTAGCACTTTTTGTCATTCTTTGAACTCTTTTTTCAAAATGTGACTATCATGCCACCATTTGGTCATTTCCTTATGGATTTGATTGTTTCTATAGGCTTAAAGGCATAGGGATTCAAGTTCATTGAGCTAAAGTTTCTTTTTTCATTGGCAAGATGTAAATTAAAATTTAGAAATTTTATTGCCTAATAAGCATGATGCTCCAATTTGATTAGAAGTGACAAGCTTTCCCAAACACCAAACGATAGGGAGTGGTACCAATCAGCAACTTGTAAGTTATTAGTTATGCCTAAAGTGCATTAAGAAGCTTCAATGACCAATCTATCCTTGAAGAGTTTACCATCTTCTCTAAAATATGCTTGGTTGTCCTATTTGATACCTCAACTTAGCCACTCATTTGAAGATGGTAAGTCGTTGCAAAATTATGAATTACTCCATACTTTTTTAGCAAGGATTCAAATAGTTGGTTGCAAAAATGTTATCCTCCATCACTAATAATTACATGTGAGGTGCCAAAGGTTGTAAGGATATGTTTCTTCAAGAATGGAACCACTACTTTGGCATCATTGGTAAGAATAGTTATGGATTCAACCCATTTGGAGATGTAATCAACCGCAACCAAGATGTATTGGTTACCAAAGGACTTTAGAAAAGGCCTTATGAAGTCGATTCCCCAAATGTCAAAAGGCTTTACTTCAATCATGGAGTTAAAGGGCTTCTCATTCCTTTTTAAAATATCACCTATTCTTTGGTACCTATTACAACACTTGACAAAAGCAAAAGACTTAGTAAATAATGAGGCCAAGAGAATCCACTTTGTAATACCTTAGTCGTGGTCTTGAATGGAACAAAGTGACCTCCACATTTTCAGGTATGGTAATGGAATAGAATATCTCCCATCTTCTCTTTTGATATATACCTTCTTATAATCTTATCCGCACATTCTTTAAACAAATAAGGTTCTTCCATAAATACAATTTCACATCCTGCAAAAACTTCTTCCTTTGGTGAGAATTCAAATCATAGAAAATAATTTTGCTTACCAAATAGTTAACAAAATTTGCATACCAAAGAGTTTATAAAGCCTTTAAAAGGAAAAGTTGTTCATTCAAGAAAGTCTAGGAATACTTACCTTTTCATCCTATATATGCTATAGGCGAGAGAGATGATCGGCAACAAAATTCTTTGTACCCTTCTTGTCTTTTATCTTGAAGTTGAACTCTTGAAGAAATAGAATCCATCTTTTGAGCCTTGGTTTTGCATCCTTCTTAGTGAGCAAATATCAAATAGTTGTATGGTCAGTATAAACAATTACTTTAGAACCAAGTAAATAAGGTCAAAATTTATCAAAAGCAAAAATAACAACTGAGAGTTCTTTTTACATAGTGACAGTTGAGTTTGGCATCATTAAGGGTCTAGTTGTATAGTAAATAACATGAAGATTTTTGTCTTCCTTTGCCCTAAAATAGCTCCAATAGTGTAGTCACTTGCATCACACATTAACTCAAACTATAATTTTCAATTTGATTTTATAATGATTGACACGAAAGTGAGTTCCTTTTTCAAACTGTGAAAAGCATCCAACAATCATTAGTAGAGATAAAAGGAACATCTTTAGTTAAAACATCACAAAAGGATTTAGAGATTTTTTAGAAATCATTAACGAAATGCCGATAGAACCCCACATGTCCTAAAAAACTCCTTATGCCCTTCACAGATGTTAGAGGAGGTAGTTTTTCTATGACTATAATCTTTGTCTAATCTACTTCAATGCCTTTGGATGAGATTTTATGCCCAAGAAAAATACCATCACATACCATAAATGACACTTTTCCCGATTTAGCATGAGATTGGTTTCTTCATATCTTTCTAAAACCTTATCAAGGTTACCCAAACAAGCATCAAAAGAATCACTAAAAATAAAGAAATCATCTATAAATATTTCTAACATTCTTTCCACCATTTTGGAAAATGTGGTTGGCATCCTCTTTAAAAAGTGGTCGATGTATTGCATAGCCCAAAATGCATTTGCCTATAAGCAAAGGTACCATATGGGCATGTGAATGTTGTCTTTTCTTGATCCTCTAATGCTATTTGGAGTTGATAATAGCCCGAGTACCCATCTAGGAAGCAATATGTAACCTACAAGTTTTTCTAATGTTTGGTCAATAAAAGGTAGTAGAAAATGATCCTTACAGGTCGCCAAATTTAACTTTTTATAATCAAGGCACACTCTCCTCCCCATTATGGTCCTCGTAGAGATAAGTTCATTGTTATCATTAGTCACAACCATCATCATACCTTTTTAGGAACCACTTGACCCAGACTAACCATGGGCTATCTAAAACAGGGTAGATGATCCCCTACATTTAGCAATTTCACCACTTATTTCCTAGCTACCTTTTGCATAATTAGGTTAAGCCTACTTTGATGTTTTATAATGGATTATGGTTGTCCTCCATCAAAATTTTATACATGTAAAGTAAAGGACTAATCTCTAATGTTCGTCATGGTCCACCTTCATGCCTTAATCTTATTTCTCAACACCCTCAATAGTTCTTCCTCTTGTGTGTGGGTAAAAGGGTATTATCATTCCCTAAAAATGCATACCTAAGGTAAGGAGGTAAAGGTTTGAGTTCAAGTTGAGGAGGTTTAACAATGGAAGGTGGGGTTACCTCAAGGTATTTCTCAAAGTCTAAAGATTCAATAAGAGAAGAAAAGAAAGGAGCATCACATACCTTTAGAGTTAGGGAACTTACCTCTTTGGCGTCTTCTTCTTTCTCTTCCCTTAATCTTGTCATGGCTACCTTTTCAAGATCGAGTGCCTCTTATTCTTCTTTGAACACTTCTTTAGTGCATTCCTCAATAATGTCAATTCTTGAGCATTATTCATCCTTCATGGGCTTTTTGATAGCCTTATACATGTTAAAAACCACTTCCTCATCTCCCACTAGTAATGTAAGTTTTCCCTCTCTAAAATCTACCATGGTATTACTAATTACTAAGAAAGGTTGTCCCAAGATCAAAGGCATCTCTCTATCCACTTTCAAATCAAGAACCAAAAAAATCCACTAGGATTATGAACTTGTCTACTTTGATGAACACATCCTCCACTATCCCTTTTAGATAAATGATTGAGCGGTCTACTAGTTGAAAAGAAATCTTGATGGGCTTAATACTTAGTTTTTAAAAAATAGATAAAGGCATTAGATTTATGTTAAAACCTATAACATAAAAAGCTTTTTAAAAAGAAACATGACCAATATTACAAGGTATAAAGAAAATCCTTGGATCTCCTTTTTTTTTAAGGCAACTTGTTAAGAAGGATGACATTACATTCCTTAATGAAAGGGACTCTCTCATATTCCTCTAATTTGCTTTTATTTGATAACACATCCTTCATAAATTTTGCATATTTTAGCATATAGGCAAACGCTTACATAAATGGTATGTTGATTTGGATCTTTCTGAGCATATCCAAGAATTTTAGAAATTGCTTGTCCACCGAGTTTTGCTTAAGTCTTGAAGGACAAGGAATATGAGAGAGATATTATTTAACATTTTCCTTAGGCTTATCTTTCTTAATGGGTTTTCTTCTCTATCTACCTAGCTCTCGTCATTTGTCTCTTTCTCTGCCATTTGTCGAACCACTTTATCACTCCTTAAGGTGATGGCCTTCACTTGGTCTTTTGGGTGGTTTCAAAGTGGCTAGGGAGGGCGCCTTAGGATGTAGAACTCAAGGCATTGGTTATTTGTCCCATTTAGATCTCAAGGTTATGGATAGAAGAAGAGAAATTTTTATTAGGTTGGTTTATTTTGGCCTCAAGTCTTCTCATATTCTCTTCATGTTGATCAAATTTAGTATCAACACTAGTTATGAATTTTTCTAAAATGCTTTCCATGTTTGGTTTCTTTTCTTACTATTGGTAGTTAAGTGGTGGGGTTGAAAACTAAGTGGTGGTCCTTAATTTTTAGAGTTTATGGTATTATTATTGGACCAAGAAAAGTTTAGATGATTACGCCAACCCAAGTTATAGGTATTAGAAAATTGGTTGTTAGGTTGATGGTTAAAGTTTGCCACATTTACTTGTTCTTGGGCAAAAGGATTTCCCGTTTGGCAATCAACTCTCTAAAACCTGCTTTCATTATAAAAATCACACATAACCTATAAGAAAGGAGAAGACACAACACTATAATTAAAAGCACTCAATTGTTTAGACAAAGAGGATACCTAAGCTTGTTAGGTTTGGAAAGCAATAATATTGTCAACTTTTACTACTTTCTTTAGCAAAGTCCCCTCATGAGCTTGGCGGTTGTTGTTTGCCATTATTTCAACAAATTCATATGTCGTATCCATTATTTTGTCCAATAATGATCCTCCAGCTATTACATCTATATTAATCTTATTTTACCTAAAAAATCCATTGTAGAAGGTGTACATTATTGACCACTTTGCCATTTAATGGTTTAGGCACCTTTTTAAAATATCCTCGAACTGCTCCCAAGCTTCATTCAAAGTTTCACCATCCATTTAGCTAAAAGTAGCAATTTCATTTCCAAGGCTAGCCATTATTAAATGAGGAAAATATTTGTTAAGAAAGGCTTGCAATAGTTTTTCCCAAGTAGTGATATTCCTAAGTTCTAAAGAATTAATCCATACCTAGGCCTTATCCTTAAGAGTGAATGTGAAAAGGCATAGTCTTACCACATTTGCAGACGTCCCATTTTGCCTAAATGTGTTATAAATCTCCCAAAAATTAGCTATGTGAGCAATTGGATCTTCGTGAGACAGGCCATGGAATTGGAGAGTGTTGGTAAGCATCTAAATAAATGTCAGTTAGATCTAAAAATTATAACATTGATAGTTGGTTGAATGATAGTCAGTTGCAATCTTTCAATAGTTGTTATGGTGAAGTCCTTTAAAGGTCAGTCTCTTTGATTTGCCATCACTTGAATTTGTCATTCTTCCCTTCTTTGGTTTATGGTGCATTTGATTTTCGAATCATAAGGAAGCAAATTTTGTTGTTCTCTTGATTATGGGTTCTAGTCATGCACCTAAAATAAAGAGACTAGAAATATGGTTAAAACAAGAAAATAAAATTATAAAGTAATATAAAAATAATAACTTAGTATTAATATCGTCGATCCTCAGCAACGATACCAAAAACTTGATGATGGGTGTGTGCTATGTAAAAAAAAACCCCATAAGCTATAAATGCATAGGTTAGAAGTAATAAAGTGTACTTATGAGTACGAAAATCATTCACATAAGGATTGAGTTTAAGTACAAAGCATATTGTATCTTATATTATCTTGAGAATCAATAACGGATGATAAATAAAATTGTAAATAAGAAAATTAAGTAAAACACTAATAGTAATGAGAGATAATCAATGGATGAGAATAGCTAAGGGTCCAACTTCACTTAATGATCTTCTATTGGTTACCTAATCCTTGTCAAATTGGTTCATGCATCATGTGCTACTATGGACACACTAAGGTGATCAATTAATCCCTAAAGGTTTCTCAACTTAAAGGCTAGACATCATGAAATTGCCTTACAAAGCAAAACTCTATGGATAACAATGGGTTGTTAAGGTTCTGCAACTCAATAACAAAACAAGGAAATTGAAGAATGTTTCATTCTATAAAAGGTATCTCTCGATTGTCAACTCACAAAACGAAGTTGATTAATGGTTACTTAATCAAACATGAAGCACTTAACAATTGCTAAAACCAATAATGAAAGAAGCTAAAAAGACTTAGATTAGGAAAACCTAATAAAAGTCATACAAGATCCATTTACAACCCTAGCTAAATAGAGTTTAGTTCATAATGAGGTAGAAAGAAGAAGGAAAGAAAATAATGAAATCAGCCCCAAGAGTAGTCAAGAACTTCTTTTTTATTTCATTGATTATTTACACCTTTTCTCTGTCTAACTCCTTCATGAAAACCTTCTTAAATGAAATTCTCTTCCTTAGGTTAATCCCTCATGCCCTAATTCTAGCTCATTTTCTCCTTTAAATAGTGCTCAAACCATTTTCTCAAAAAAGGAAGCTTGCAGTCGTTCAAAAGGAAAAGAATCCTTGGAGTAATAAGTTTACGGTTCTATCTTTAATGAGGCACAAAACCACGTGACACAGTCGTGCACCTTAGCGATTGGCCCATGCACTTCTTAACCGTCTAAGATGGATGACCATGCTTCGAGGTCATGCATTTTAGTTCTCTTTTGCCTTTCTTAAGCAACTAAGGTGCATACCCATGCTTTAAGGTTGTGCCCTTTTCCTTTATCACTTTAATCCTTATTTTCTTTCTCTTTAGCTTACAAAAAATCAATAATTATATATTAGGTTTATAGATATGCAAAATTAAATGGTAATGTATGAATTTTAAGGGAATTTAACTATTAAAATAAGATAAATATGATACCAAACACATGAGCACCTTCAAAGTTGAATGATTATGCCACCACCTCAAATGAGGAGGACAAAGAGGAGGATTGAGCCATGCATTGCCACTTTTCACCTAACTTTTAAGATTTTTCTTCTTTTTTCATTACTGTATTATTTGCCACATTAATACTAAATAATTATTTAGATAAATTTTATGGCCTTTTTTGGATATTAATTGGATAACTAAGACTTTAAGAGATATCCTGAGGCAATAAAAACCTCAATTTTGTTGAACTTTAATGTTTTTTATGGATATTGATGCTCAATTTCTATTTTTATTCTTAACTTATGATCTAAATGTGTGTTAGCTCAATTTCTTTCTTATTTATACATGCATATGTTTCTTTAAATAGGTATAAAGTCATTCATATGCCTAAATTGCAGGGGAACTCTACGTAAAAATTCTCAAGAAAAATGGGTTGTATAGATTATTAAGTTGTATGAACAGTTCAATACTCATCAGTACAAATAGCTAAAGTGGTTTGCACAACCAAGTATTATTATATACAGCTATCATGTACCATCACCTTCTTTTTTTCTTCTATAAATATCATATCTTCGATTTTCATGCCTAAAACTATTATTTTTACATTTTTCACTATAGACAAAGCATTTTTGAAGTTACTCCCACACTAGAATTTGTCTGATTGCCTTGGCCAGGTTTTAAAACCCTTTGGTACCTTTCCTATATCTGAATCAACATGGATCTTTTCTGGATGGCTTGTGGCCTTTGGGATTCCACTACCCACTCCTTCCATTTTAGGGATACTGAGATTTGCCTCTTACTAGAGGAATTTGGTGTCATTCTCAACTATCAGATTACAAGTGCTAATTGAATTGCACTACCATACCTGGCTTACCCATATATCCAAAAAATGATAAGATTATTCAACTCGCATTATGATGATGTTCTCCTATACACTTTGGGAGAATAAAAGATTCTCACATCCCTACTTCTCTAGGGGTCATGCTCAGGCAACTTAAGCCTATATTTTAGTAGTTGTTTTAATGGGAGAATTTTTGCTATAAATAGATGGCGAAAAGATTGACTTGCAAGTTTTATCCCTCATTGAACAAATTGAGCTAGGAAAGACACTATCTCGACAATTTTTAGTAAGACTATAATGGATTGGACAAAGCACCACTCGGTGTCTGCAAATCTTTCTCTAAGAGTTTGTTGTTGCTTCAAGTATTACGAACATCAGATTTTGGGCCTCAGGAAGTGAGTTTTATGATGAAAAGCACTAAAATTATTCCCTAGAAAGCAAAGGAAATTGCAAATGAAAGATGAGCGGGGCCTTAGAAAACTTTAAAATAAAGCCTAAATATCAAGGCCAAACCCAAAAGAACAAGCCCATAAGACCATAAGCCTAATGGTTGTCAGCATTATTTAGAGAGTTGTACAACCCACTAATTATGGTTGTATAGCCATGACTAAAACCTTTCTTTGGAACTAGTCTCCCCTTAAACTCTAAGGCTATACAGACCTCTTACAAACCTAATTCTAGAACTTTCATGTTCTCCTCTATAATTGGATAGGAATAACATGTAACCAAAATCATTCTAGGCTTTAGTGTACCCTTCCTCCTCTATAAATCCTACACTATTGAAGAGGGAAAGGAGCTTGAATAACCCTATGAAAACTTTGATAAAATTTCTCCATAAATAATCCTTAGCCAAGAATACTTAAAACCTTAAATCATTCAAACCCTATCCAAGGTAAAATAAGGTTTATTCTCTTGTATAGCTAAGCATTTCATAGCATTCTTAGAGGAAAAATCAAATTTATAAGTTTCTGTGAGCAATAAAATCATCAAGATCATCTAAGGGTGCCTTCCCCTTCTTCTCCTTTCCCCTTTCTTCTCCTTTCCCCTTTCTTCTTTCTTTTTCTATTTTCAAAAACCTAATTTAGAAGGGTTGTACAAAATTCATGTAGTTTATACATCCATCCTTGTGGGTTGTACAGACCTCAAAATTGTTTGTACAACCTATTTTTAACTATAAAGCAAAATAACAATTTTGCTTTCGTCTTATTTGGATTTCTTCATTTCCAAACTATGTTTTATGATGTTTAAATGTTCCATTGACAGAATAAGGGGGACATCTTATGACTTAAGATCCCTATTCACTGAAAAGAATGGAATATTGACCAAGATTGAGGTTGGTTTTATGGTTTTTCATGTTTTAATTCTTTACATTGTATCATCTTATACCCCATGGAACATTTAAGCTTCTATTTTGTCCTTATTTTGGCCATGATCAAGTAAGGAACTTATCACTCTAAGGACCTTAAGAGCCATAATTTGGTTATTCCCCTTTTGATCACATCTTTGAGTTTTTTGTTAAGTGTGCACTTTGGCCTTATGATTCACTCCTGTTGATTAGTATCCTAACCTTCTTAGCGGTTAGTGATGCTTATGGATGAAAGCTCTTTAAGAGCAATGAAGAGGAGGGTTCAATGACCTTAGGATCCTTTTTTCTATGATTTTGCCTAAGCCATTAAAATTTTAAGGTGTTATTTACATGTCAAGTTATGATTGATTCTTTGTGTCATATGATTCATGCATTTATGTTCTTTAATGTCATGACACAATTATGTTCTTCAAGTGATGTTGGGATGTTTGTGATTATAGACTTAGAAATATGCCTAGGTATCTTAACTTGGAGATGTGATAAGATGTTACACATGAACTTTGTTTATTTGTTTTGCTTTCTTTTATTTGCTTTCATGGTTAGTTACTAACTTGTGTGTCTTCTTAGGTATAGATGTTTATCTTACTTAGACCATTAATGATGTCTTGATGGCCATTATTTCCTTGAATGTTGATTATGATTGACATGAATGATGATATGCATCCTTTCCTCCTTTGCCATGTTGTAGGATCCCCACTTCCTTTTTAGATGCATAATGTGGCTTGTGAGATATATGTTCCTCCCCATGCCACGTTGCATGACCCTTACTTCCTTTTAAATGCATGATGTGGATTGTGATATGCATGTTCCTCTCTATGTTGTGACGCATGATCCCCCTCCCCTTTTGAGATGATTAGTGATTTGACATGATTAATTAAATTGTGTTAAGAATATGTTTAAGGACGTTAACTTCACTAATTAATAACTTGGTTAAAATGGTACCCTGAAGGTCATATCTCAATATTTGGGTGGCTTGGAGATGTTTGACCTCTTCCCTAAGCTGTACCCAATTTTTGAACCCAATCTTTGATGGGGTAAAGATGAAATAGGCCTTATAATTGACTTAGTTTGGGTTTAAATTTTGCCTTACGTAGATTCTTGTCCTGACTAAAGTTGGGTGGTGACTTCACGTCTTCTAAGGATGATACCAATGTATTATCCCACCTTGGTCCCTTATTGGCTACTATTTGAAAAATGGGCTTTAAACTTTAGCAAAGCCTAAGGGATCCCTTATTAATTGAATCACAAGCCACTTCTTGGGGTTTTTACTAATATAAAACCCCCTTCCTCTCAACACTTTGTTTGTCGATAAAAGGATAGAGTCGCAAGTAAGATTCCATTCATTTGAGCACAACCACAAAACCCTTAAGGGGCTCATAGGTATAGATTTCTCCTATAGCCTTCTTATTGTATTATTTTGTTTTATTATTTTACTTTATTTTATTATCCTAACTTTTACCTAGACTACTCTAACAGTTTTTCAATCTAATAGGCTACTCATTTTTTCTTAGGCTACCCTTTCGAGTTTTCAACCTAACAAGCTTTTCTTTTCTTTTTTTCTTTTAAGATTTGGTTGCAAAAGAAATTAGGTTTGTTGAAGGTTCCAATTGTGGATTCTAAGTGTTATTTTTTGTAATCTTACTCTAATCATCATTTGTCTAGGCTTGTCTCCATAATGATCAAATAGACTAAATGGTTGTCTCATAGTACTAAGTTTTATATTCGTTAGACCAGTCCCTGGTGGAGGCTAACTAGCATCACATTAAAGACGTATAAGAGATGTGTGATCATTCCATATCTAACACTTTTTATTATCTAGTTATAGTCAACCATTAATTTAGGTCTGCACAAGATGTCATGGGCTTTCTTCCATCATTAACTAAGGGATCTTTGACCCAACACTTTTTGGAAAAAATAGAGGCTACTCGAGCTAATCACTACATCTACCACATCTTTCTAGTTAGGCCTTCCACCTCTAATGATGCTGACTTTGAAGCTTGGTTGAACAACATTTAATGACATAGGATTCTCATCAAACATTCACATCAATAATCAATAAGCACAAAAGAAAAACTTTTTGTATTTTATTTAGTCTAAGGAAATTCTTGGCAAAGATTGCTTTCATTATGTAAATGAATCTTTTTTTATAATACGTCTACCATGAATCATTATAATTTACATATCACATATTAATTAAATGTATGATCACTATTTTTAATAGTGGCACATTTGATCTTCATATTGCCTCATTCAACACCTTTGATTTACCGACTTCCTATTCTTCAACCTTACCCCTTTGTTGTTGTCCCCTGCTCTGTCACCCTATGGTAAGCTTCCTAAATGGTTGTTCACACTCTTTCGACTTTTGCTTTACTTATTACATATTTTGTCCTAATTTTTGCTCAAACTACCCTTTTAGGCTTTCAACTTATTGGACTTTCTTTATTTTTCCTTTTTTTCTTTCTTCCTTTTCTTTTTCATACCCTAATTTTTGTCTAAGCCGCCCTTTCAATTTTTTTACTTGGTAGGCTTATTTTACTTTTCTCACCTCCTAATAAAAGTACTTTTTTAGCCTACCCAAGTTTGTTAACTCATAAAACTTATTCCTTTCTATGTTTGATAATTTTATGACACCACATGAACAGATATACTTAACCACATCAGGACCTTCCTAATTAGGCTCTAATTTTTCTTGAAGGTCTTGAACTTATGACGGATTACTTTTAGCACTAAATCACTAACTCTTATCATGGTTGCCTTAACTCTTTTATTGAAAGTGTGCACCATCCAAGCTTGGGACAACTAGAAGTGATAGTGAGCCTTCAACCTATTTTCATTTAATAAAGCCAACTGTTCAAATCGACATCTCATCCATTGGTACTTAGGAATTTTTATCCTAACCAATACTCGTAGAGACTTCATCTCTATCTTAATTGGTAAGACTACTTTTATTCCATATACCAAGGAGTATAATGTCATTCCTGTAGACATTCTAGTTGTGATTTGGTATCCGCATAATGTAATAGACAATTTTTTTAATCAATCTTTATAAGTCTTCACCATTTTAGCAAGCATATTCTTGACATTCTTATTAGCTGCTTTAATTTCCCTATTTGTTTGTGGCCTATAAGGTGATGATTTGTGGAAGGCCACCTTATACTTCTCCAAGACTGCTCTGACCTCAGCTTGAAATGAATGTTATTGTCCATTACAATATGGTGATACACACCATATCAGCAAATAAGATTTTTCATTATGAATTAGGTCATTTGTTTTACCCTTAACTTACTAAAAGATTCAGCTTTTACCTATTTCAAAAAAATAATCCATAGTAACTACAATATACTTATGCCCTCTTATAGAAAGTTGATTTGATCTCTTTAATTACATCAATACCCATGCTATAAATGACTAAGGTGAAGTTAAACTTTGTAACTCCATTAGGTGTAAATGGCTAAGGCTGCCATGGACTTGGTATTTATGACAATTTCTAGCAATTTGGATGCAATCTTATTCCATAGTTGTCTAATACTAACCTATCCTCAAAATCTTTTTGGCCAATGCCTTTCTATTCATATAAGGTCTACAAATCCCTATGTGTACCTCTTTCATGACCTTGCTTGCCTCTTCTTTTGTTTGACATCTTAAGTGAACCCATCCAACATCCACTTGTATAACATGCCATTGTAAACTATGAATGTGATGCTAGCTTTCAAATTTTGTCTCTATCTTTCCTTTTGGCTCCCTTAGGGTACTTTATGCTTTCCAAATGCCTTTGCACATCATAATACCACAAATGGTTTTTTATAGATGCTTGCATCACCCTTTTACCAACGTAGCTTGGTATTGTAGACCTTAGTGTGACCAGTGGCTTTATTAGCATCTTCTTTGACCCATTCCAAATAGATACCTAAGTAGCTAAGGCATCAGCCATTACATTTTCTTCTCATGGTAAAAGATGAAATACAATCCTTCAAAAATTTTGAGTTAATCTCTTCATATGTTCCAAATATGGGCTTAAACGTTCTTCCTTCAATTATCACTCATTAGTTATTTGAGAAATGATCAGCAATGAATCTCCAAATACTTTGACTATCCTTACCCTTATTTGAATTAACAATTCCAGCCCTAGCATAGAAGCCTCATATTCGACCATGTTGTTTGTCACCTTAAAGACTAGTTTATTGGTCATATAAGGAATAGCTCTCTTTCTAGTGACACTAAAATTACCCCCATGCTAGCCCCTTCCTCTTTCACTACTTCATAAAAGCACATTCTCCATCTTTGGGAATCTATTAGGAAAGCTTATATCCCCTTTCTATAAGTGTTTGTTAGGCTAAATACTTTACAACTAATCACCCCTTAATCACATTTTTTATTACATACTTTATGTCAAAGTTTGTCAGAAGTATCAACCATTTTGCTAATTTTTCAATCAATGAAAGGGGCTCGTGTAGATACTTGACTAGATCTAGCTTTGAAACCACTTTAATGGAGTATGACTAAAAATAAAGCTTGTTTTAGCTTCTTTATAATCCACACTAGTGCCAAACATGTCTTTTCTATCTAGTTGTACCTTTCCTCATAAGGAAGCAATTTCTTACTGAAGTAATATGTAGCATGCTCATTATTTACCTCATCTTCTCTTACTAACATCGCCTCCACATAACTCTTTTTTATTGTCAAATATAAAATTAATGGCTTTCCCAATTTTAAGGGTTTCAATATTGGTAGGTTGGTCAAATACTCTTTTATTTTCTCAAAGGCCTTATGACATTATTTATTCCAAACCACTAGTTGGTCTTTTTCAACAATTTGAAAATAGGCTCGTAAATAAGAGTGAGTCGAGCTATGAACTTGCTAATTTACTGGAGATGACTTAAGAATCCCCAGGCTTCCTTCTCTATCTTTAGCATAAGCATATCCCAAATAGCTTTTACCTTTTTTGCATTCACTTTGATATCTTTCTCACTCACCACATATCCCAATAATTTACCAGATGTAACCTTGAACACATATTTCTTAGGATTCAGTCTCAAGTTATACTGGTTAACTCTCTTCAAAAACTTTTCCAATGCTTCAAAGTGTCTTTCCCTTGTTTAATCTTTGCCATCATGTCATTCATATATACCTCCACTTATTTGTGGATCAAGTCATGAAATAGAGCGGTTGCCATCCATTAATAAGTTGCACCTAAATTCTTTAATCCAAATGGCATCACTTTATAGCAATACGTACCCACTCAATGATGAAAGTTATTTTTACTTTGTCCATGATTACTATAAGGATTTAATTATAGTTAGACAACATATCTATGAAGGAGTACATAACGTAAGTTGCAACACTGTCCGCTAACATGTCAATGTGAGGCAATGGAAGTCATTTTTAGGGTATGCCTTATTTAAATCTCTATAATATATACACATCCTCACTCAGGGTAGTCAACTATCTCAAAAAACTTAGTATTTAACTGTTTTGTTACCGTTTCCTTCACCAATTGAGCTCGTTTTGGTCCCATTCGCCTAAGCTTCTATTTTATTAACTTTATAGTTAAAATCTTATACTCAACTATACTTCGATCAACCCCTTGTATATCCTCATATATCCAAGCAACCCTAAGCAATTGTTCAAACCTCCACTACTCTTCGAGTTTAACATCGCTAATGAAAAGCAACATTTTCAGATTTTTCTGTATGCCAAGATGAAATGCAGTGGTATGCATATAATTAATATTCAATATGTTCATGAAATGATGCATGTTATGCACACTACCATCAGGTTACACATCATATAAGTAAGCAAACTCATCATTCATTACCTTAAACTTAGAAATAAATACATCATTATTCTCTAAAAGACTATAACTAAGAATATTAGAGACATTAAGACAAGAAGCTTCTTACGGCGAATTGATAGGAGCCCCCTCAACACTGGTTTCTTCTTTTTCTTTAGCCTTTTTCTCGTTAATCATTTCAGGAGCAGCATTCAAATCACTTAGTTATTATAACTCATTTCATTCTCAACTTCTGCATTGGCCATGGCCTTCACCACTTCTTCAAAATCCTATTTAATCTCATCATCTCCCAATTTAACCTTCACGAAGCTTTCCCAAAATGCCACGCCATCCAACTTATTTTATTCAACTTTTAATGTTTGGCTTTGTGTTTCATCGTCGTTATCCACATCTTCAATGGAACTTATTATCATGTCCTTAATGTCTGCCAAGGTCATTCCTATATATGTTCACTCGGTGAATTTGCATAGCCTCGTATACCCTCATTTTAGATTTGAAAAAGATGTGTCCTGTTTAACCATTTCAAACTACTATTTTTTTATATCTTCACCAATTTTTCAAAAAACTGCACATTTTTCAAATACCATTAATGCTTTTGATTGAAGATCTTCCATTTGTCATTCCATGGCCAAATAGTCTGAGAGTTATACAAAATTACAGATTACCCCGCATTATGACCTTTTGTTGCATTTGTTACCTACTTTGCCTTCTTCTTTTTCTTCTTCTTCTCACTTTTGACTAAGTCCTAGTAATTCAAATAGCCTGCCTGCCCAACTTGCATATAAAAGAATGCTTTCTCAAGATCATCCATTAAATCATTTTCCACATGTTTCTTCTCCTCCTCTATAGTCTCCTCTTCGACCTCTCCAACCACCACCCCATCTTTCATGAAGAAATTAGATAAAGGTCCATGCAAATCCCTTATATCTAACCTTCCACCTTTCCCACGATAACCCAACCCTCTTCTGGTGGTCTAAGTGGGGATTTTTAGGAATTCTGACAGATTATAGAGTTTTTTCCTAATCCTTTTCCTAAAAGAAAATTCATATTCTTTATGATGCTTATCACTTTCAAATCAACCTACTTATCTATAACTCTAGGAACCTAGAAACCTTTAAGATATGGGACAACTATGTTTAATATCGAACAATCTCCCCAAATTTCATATAGATCATTAGCACCTCACTTTTTAAGTAATCTTAAACTTTTAATGTATTGCAGATGGAACATCTCCCAATGGATGATACCATGACCTCTCTAATAATAATGAAAAAATAATGGGAATGTCTAGCACTGTAAACTCTACCGTCATCTTTTTAATCCTAGTCTTCACCATGGGCTTGAACACATTAGCTACTGGCCTTCTACTGTCATTATAAGCCTAGATAATATTGTCTGATACTTTCAAATCCTTCTTTGACACCCTAAACTTATGCAACAGCTTTAGAGAGCAAATATTGTTCATCAACCATTACATACAGAGCTCATCTCTTCTTCACCTCCCTCTAATGAATAAAGTCAAATTTTGGTCCCTTCACTCAAGTGGTAGATCTTTATCAAAAAGGTAATTTTTCTTTTGTTAATAACTAAGGCAACATATCCTTTGACGTAGCTTTCTTTGAGATGATCAGGTTGGATAAAGCTTTGACCATAACCTTTTTATTCTTTTGAAAGGTGATGAGTAGTTCCCACATATTAATCCAAGCTGACATCTTCTTTGATTGCCTTAGAATAGGGTTTTCCTCCTCCTTCTCTTTCACCACAGACCTATCCACTTCCTTCTCAATACTCAGGTCTTTTGTCTAGGTAGTATTTCCTATTTCTAGTTACATGGTTCACCTATTTTTCCTCTTTCTCTTCATTACTTTCTTTCTAGAGCTTGATCATTCTCTTTCTCTTTATTTCTTTTATTTCCTCATCTGAAGTTTCCTAGGGATTAATAGAACCAGCAATAACTATAACTTTCATAGAGGTCACCTCTTCAAAAGTGGCCGCAACTACCTCTTAGAAAACCCCAGAATCAATCATGAAAACTCCCTAGTTCAAAGGGTAAAATAGTGTAATAGTTTAGGAGCAAGTTCCCCCTTATGCTTGGTCTGTTAGAGTTTAGCGAAATAATAGTCTTAATGTTAATGGGATTTTAGATCTAGTGTCTCAGTCAGTAATAATCATTTATGTTATGCCCTACTCCTTGGTGAAAGGCAAAATAAGCATTTGCATCATATCCTTTTAGCAAGGGATTAGGGTGTCAATGGCTTTAATAACCCCTTCTTTTACAACCTTTTGAACACCTTAGACAAAACTCCTTTAACAATCATTCAGACTTGCTCTCTCTTAGTTAGCTTGGTGGTCACCTTGGAAGCCATCTTCTTTCACATCTTTATATAATCATTGAAACCTTCTCCTAACTTTTATTTTAATAATTCAAGATTTTGCAGAGTGACTTTTAGATATAAATTATAGGCATAATGTTTCTCAAAATCCTTTGTTAGTTCTTTTCAATCTTTTTTTATTGTCTTTGACTAATTAAAATACCAATTCTTCATGGACCCCCTTTAATGACAACTAAAAGAGTTCAAACATAGTATTTATTGGTACCCTATATGTCTTCATGACCAATACATATGAATGGATGAGATTCTCTACATTTTATCCCTGTGAATTTTGAAAGCTTAAGCATTCGAAAATTAGTCAAAAGTTTCTCAGGCTTATGGGCAAGTAACTCCTTAATTTCAGTCCCCCTCTATAAACCCTTAGTGTCGAGTGTTTTTTGGATCTTTTCTAATTATTTTGTAAGGTCATCGAATTAAGTGCTTTCATTCTCACTTTTTACAAGCTTATTAAGAACTGTAGTAGTACTTCCTACCTCTTTATCTAGCTTGCTCTCATAATGTTCCTTCATTTTTAATAGATCATCATCAATTACCATAAGTGAGGCACTTCCATAAGCATCTTCCTCTTATCAGTCCTATTAGCAGATGCACCATTCTTCTTAAAAATTTCATCAAGGCACTTATTTACCTCCTCGACAATCCTTTCCTTCATGGTATGACTAAAATCAACATTTCTCTTCTCTATGACCTCAAATTGCGCAGTTTGCTCTATGATAAATTCCAATCTTTGAATCAAACTAGGTGTCTTACTCTTCCTAGTTAGTCAATTGCCTTTCCTTTTCCACGAGGCTTTGGATGGAGCTATGATGGCCGTAAAATAGAGGTTATCAATATGATGCATGAATAAGATAAAAGATGCATGTATGCATGAAATGCATACATTATTTGTAAAAGATCCTTCCAAATTTATTTCTTCCATACATAAGGTTTAGAGGCTTTTTCCTAGGTGGAGTTTTAATCTTCTATTAACATAGGATATAGAATATACGTGGTCGCTTTGGACCAAGTAGGGTTGAAGTCCTAAAAGAACATATGTATATAGAGACTAAAAGAGGCAACATATGTAAAAGAGACCTCTTTACATTAATAAAAAAGATATACAAGTGAGTGAAGGATCCTTTTAACAAAGGAGGCAGGGGATGTACATAGGCATTTGCATAAGAAGTTAAAGCATTTACATGATGGGGGGAAATGGGAATACATAAGTATTTGTATGGAGGATAATTACATCAAAGAGGAATAGGATAACATCATGTTTACATAGGGGATATTTACATTGAAAGGGAGTGAGGTAACATTATATTTACATAAAGGGTGTCTAATCATGTTCTTTAAAAATGTCAACCCTTTTTTCAAAGAAAATGTAAATAAGAGGGCATCTTATTTTAAGGTGTTGTTGGCTCTTACCTGTGACTAACAGTTGATATGTTTGTTATTGTTGATGGCTTCCATAAGCTTAGGGGTGATTGTTGTAAACCCACCATTTGATATACCTAAAGGTACTTGGTTTATGAGTGATGATCCTCACTATCTCCTAAGCTCGAATGGAGCTTAAGTCTCAAGTTCGAAGAATCCATCGGTTTATCTGAGGGTAGACCTAATGTATATGGTGAAGTGTGGAGGCTAAATGAATGCAATGGATTTACTAACAACAAGAACAAGATGGTAAAAGTGAAGTAGAGATTAAACACAAAGTAAATTCACACTCTTTAGTGGAATCACCATTATGAGCACCAAAATGGTTTTTGGGGTTGTACTCAAACTAGTGGAATCTTACTTGTGACTCCTACTTTTATCGATCATCAAAGGATCAAAGGGATGAGAGTCATAGATTAGTAATAACCCCTAATCGTGGCGTGAGAATCATATCAATGGGGATCCTTAAGCCTTAAATAAGATAAAAGCCATTTTTTCCAAAGTTGTGGTCAACGAGAGACAAAGGCAGGACAATACATTGATACCATCCCTAATTAGAATGTAGAGTTGTCACCCGACTTTGGTTAGGACAAGAATTCATGCAAAGACAAATTTTGGGCCTACCTAAGTCATTTAGAAGGCTTAATTCATCTTCATCCCATCAAAGATAATGTTCAGGATAGGGGTGAGTAAAAATCAGACCAGACAAAAAAAACTTACCGAATCGATTTTGTTCAGTTCAGTTTGGTTTTATTTTTTAAAAAATATAATTTTCAATTTGATTTTTTTATATAAAAACTAAATAACTAAAATTATTAATAAATCAAACCAACTCAAATTGAACCAAATTTAAAATACATCTAATTTAATTAAATTGAATCGAACTGAACTAAAATTTTATAGGTTCAATTCATTTCGATTTATATGTCTGTAAAATTTGTTTTATTCAATTCGATTTATTCAATTTTTTCAAAAGTTTTTGTTCAGTTCGGTTTGTAAATATAAAATTCAGTCTGACTAATTTTAGTAAAAAATCAAATTGACCAATTTGCTTACCCCTAGTTTGGGAATTGGGTAGGACTTAGGGAAGAGGATAGACACCCCCAAATGGCCTGAATTTAAGGATTCGATCTTTGAGCATCTTTGGTTCATATTTTACTATTTGACCTTGTTATTAGTTAATCCAATTATTAATCCTAATTTCTAGCGCATCTTAATCAAGCATATCATCATTAAAGTGTTACACATACTCATCATGGGGATAGGAGTATAGCTATGTTAGAACGAGGGAGGTAATGTGTAAGGCCCGAAACTTAGTTCTTAGGGATCTTTCATAAATAAGGACTCCTTCAATTAAGTGATGAGCATAAGGAGGCTAAATTTGATTAAATGGTGATGATTTTAATGGTATAATGATAATTAGTTAGGATATAATATGAGTTAAAAAGGATGACTAAGAGATATGAAGGTGAAAGATGCTAACTCATAAGGAGAAAGTAAATGTAAGCTATGATGTATAAGTATGTATATATAAGAAACAATGATTAAAGAACATGAATGAATCATGGAATTAGAGGTTAAATAATGAAGAATATGTAAATATTATATATGGAAAAAATTTTATGTTACAGTACATGTTGAAAAAAATGAGAAAGGATAATGGAAGCTAAGGTATATGCTAAGTTAGGTGCATGATCTTCAATGGCTACTAAGGTATGTAAAAGTTCTTAATGTATGATTAAATGACATTTTAATAAAGTGTTTTAGATGAATTTTAGATGCCTAAAGTTGGCATTTAAAGTGTTTTGAAGGAAAGAAGGAAGAGTGGGACAATTACATAGTTGACTTATCTTAATATTATTGCTTATGTTTGTTTAATGTGTGCTTAATTTATGTACCTAATATAAATTTAAATGATATGATAATGATGTGTTTTAGATGTATATATTTGGTGTTTGAAGTGTGTTCAAAGAAGGAATGAAAAGTTGGAAGCAAAGCTTCTGAAAGGTTCAAATGCTATATTTGGGTATTTTGGTCTTTTCACACCATTTTATCTTTACTTTCTTCCTAAAAATGACTCTAACTACATTTTCCATCATTATTAATGCCTAAAAATGTTGTTTGAAGTGTATTGAGGAAAAAGACAAAAGGGTTAAACACAAGTTTATAGTTCAAAAATGGTATTTTTGGTGGTCCTTTTCAAGAATTCTCTATTTGGGCGTTTCTATCTTCTTACACCTCTTACTCTTTATCTTCTACCTAAACATGACTCCAGCCTTATTTTCATATATATTCAACAGCCAGAACTCACCAAGATCCTCTCAAAACCTCTCCTTCATCCATGGCTATCAAATCAAGTTAGAAGAATTTAGTTTGTTCATGCATATTCTTCTATATTATAAACAAGTAGGTGACTTTCTTCTCTTTGTTTCAAGTAAGTTATTACCAAACATATCTTTTGTATATTTGCTTTATGTTTGAATAAGTGTGTTTATGGTATGTATATATATACAGACACATACACATATATATATATACACACATATATACATACATACATACACACATCTATGTGTATATATATATATATATATATATATATATATATATATATATATATATATAGATGTGTGTGTGTGTGTGTGTATTTTATATTACTTGTGTAAGAAAAAAAACTTAAGGTATGTGATTGTTGTTATAATACACTGAGAGTAGTATAAAATTACTTTATAATAATAATAATAATAATAATAATAATAATAATAATAATAATAATAATAATGAAATTGACTATCCAATTGGTGATGTAAACATACTAATAAAAATGTATTACAAACTATATGCTTGTAAACTCATTAAAGAAAACGAATACGTAATAGGTTACTCCACTATGTAGCACAAAAATAATAATTGTATAAATATAATCTACAGGTATTCCTTATCTAAAACCTCTCATTATCTTCGAGATAGAGCGAATCAATAATTCAAAATAATTTTATGATAAATTGACCAATCTAATTAAGTTATTATAAATTATCAATATATAATAATATATTTAATTAATAATAAAGAATGTTAAAATAAAAAAATATTTATAAAAAATTCATTCAAATTCTTTTTCACATATGCAAAAGCACTGCAAGATAGATCAGACCAGGCAAGAGGAAAGATGAAAGATAGGGTGCATATGAACTTCTTTGCCAAGATTTCTATTTTGTCTTTGCTAAAAAGAATATTCTGGATAAGCTGGAGCTCTTTAGAGTAGTTTTAGGTATTTCAAAACTATGAACAATAAATTATCTATATTTTAATAAATATTAATAAGCAGCTCATCATAATCTCCAATACCAAAATATCTAATCCAAGAATACCCATTCTCAAAAAAAAAAAAAAAAAAAAAAAACAGCCAGTGATTGTGTTCCCAACCTCTCCTAACCTTGTATTGGGAAGTCATTGCCAAATTCCTGTCAGGTTCTTGGTGCCAACAATTGACAAAAACAGATCTCTCGCTATTGCTGATGTCTACTTTTAGGCCTCGTTTGGACTGGAATTTTAAACTCTCTGAATGTATCAAAATTTATAGAATTAAAGGTTTTTTCAAACTTAGCACTAGATAATCAAATCATAATCTGAAACCCCGACATTCCAGAACATCAAGGTGTACCTCAGGCTTTTTATGATAATCGGTAAATGAAAAAAATATATATTTAGTGATGCACAAAATGAGATCGCAAAAGATTCTCCATTCTAATTGATTATAATTTTTTTAAATGTGTTTTATGAGTAAAAAATTTAATTTTGAAAAAAAACTTATTTTCAAAACTTTTATTAATAGCAAATTTTTACTTATAAAACTTATATTAAAAAAATCTATAATTAGTTATAAGAAAAAATTTGTTCTAATTTTTTTAATCTCAAAATCAGATTTTTTTTAGTAGCAATGCCAAATGCTTAGGGTTAGCAGCTTCTTATTGAATTGGAATTGAATGAAGGATTCTTCAAGGCCCTTGAAGAGGCCTCCGATGAACTTGAGGATGACCTGAGATGCGAAACGAGCTGCAGTTCCAAGTATGCTTGGCTTCTCAACGCCATTGATACCGTCGGCTTGAATACCATTTAAGATATTCTTTGCACAAACTGCATGCAGTCCTCGGTGCAGCGATACAGTCGGCCTGATTTCTTGGCCCAGGTGCATTGTTCACATACAACAGCAGCAAGGTTTCCATTTGCAATCTGATGGCAGAAGCAGCCGCTGGTAGGATGCGGATGGACCGAAATGTTAATTTGATCAGAAAGCATAGCACAACAAGGGTGCATCTGATAACAACACGCATTGCATTTGAAGGTGTAACCTTTGGCTAGCTTCCCACAAACACCACATTTAGACTTGAGTATTCCACATTTAACTGAAACCAAACCCACCAAATTATTCTTATTCAATCATACTGAATATTGGCAAGTTAATTAATTATTATATATGGAAATAAAATTAAGATCGACCTGGTTCAGAAGAGAGAGAGAGAGAGAGAGAGAGAGTTGGTGATGCGAGTGGGAGGATGACCCTCGATGCATCGTCGGCAAGTGAACCCCATTCCTGATCCATACTCTTTGCAGCCTGAGCAGGTAAACAGGTCAGCCAAACCAATCTGACAGAAGCCGTGTTGGGGATGACCGAAATGTGCCATTACAAGGTTAGCAGACCGAAAAAAGAACTGTAATGTCGAAGAGTAAGGCTATCTCAGGTAGCTACTATAGCAGAAAAGAATAGCCTCCCTCTCAAAAAAACAGAGGAGTAAACTTTAGCTTGGAATGAGAAACACTTTGAAGCATATATATATATAGGGAATTAAACAAAGTGTTAAGTTAGATGGTTAATGATAAATTAATTAATATATCATTCTATTGAGAAATTAATGCATGGAGGTAAACTTTTACAAAATAGGAGTCCAATCAAGTCCCTACTAAATCAAGCTGGTGCCATTCCTAAGTAGGGACACTAATCCCCCCTTTACGTCTATTTAACTATTTATAGGTTGATTTACTTGTAGTGAAATCTCATTGGCAGTGGATTTTTAGATAATAGGAGGTGAAAATGACATTGGTAGTGGATTTCAAGAAATAGGAGGGTAATTTGCGTAAAATACAATTTGGGTATAATAAATTTTTGTGCCATCAGAGACTTTAACTGCTCAGAACGCAAAGTCTACAAAGCAAAACCATTTAGTAGAAGCCAGCAAAATTTTGACTATTTAATTGCTCAGAGCGCAAAGTCAAAAAAAAAAAAAGAATGATAATCTTCTGAACCTCAAAAAGATCAATATATATGTATATATATATTCGTCAATTATAATCGATTATTTAATTGCAAACCCACTTCTCAATAATATTACAATATTCAGTAATTATAATAAAACGTAACAAGTCCCACATTAAAAAAAAATGAATAATATTGTTTTATATCTAAAATAAATAAAATTATCATGAAAAGAAAACACAAAAGAAAAATAAATTAAGAATTTTATGAGAAAAAATATTTTAAAATAAATAATTTAAAAAACATTTCGTACCTGTGAGTTTGGTTTTGAACCATAAATTATAGATGTTTAATTAGTTAAGAGATGTATTCCTGGTACATAAATTTTAAATTTGATAAATAAGAAATATAATTTATGTTTATTTTCTAATAGTGCATACAGAACAATTAAGAGAAAAAAAATATTTTTTTAAAGAGACAAAATTCTTACTGTATATTCAGTTGTTCATACACATAAAAGTAAAAGGAAATGATAGGAAAATAGGAAGAAATTGGGAATTTTTATGTACTAATGTATAAAAAACAACAAAAGTGAGAGAAAAGGCGGTTGACTCCCAAACGATAAAATTGTGTTGTTATCTCATTCTATAAACAATAAATTTTTTTTTTTTTTCCATCCACCACGAGCACTGACTGACTGCGGAATGAAGGGGTGAAAAAAAAAATAAACAGAAAAATCCTTTTTCTTTTATGGCTAAAATTTTGATATTTGGAATTGGAAAAATTAGAGCTAAGAAGAAGAAAAATGATAATCCCAAAACCAGTAAATTATTATCAATTTCTATGTTCCTTCTGCTTTCACGAAGCTACCATTGGTCTGTTGCATATGCTATGTAGGTGGTTCCTATCAAAACAAAAAATATTGCCAATACCGTACCTGGTAGAGACATGAAATTTTGCCATCATGGTATTTATTCTGTGGTATTCTGCTTTTTTGCTTCCTTATGATCCACATTCTGACTAGTGATTCGAATCCAATCAAGACTTTGCATTTCAACAAGTTACTACACTTTTATTCCACAATTTATATCATAATATTACAAACAATATCAATATATATATATATATATATATATACACATGTATAATGGTCCTGTGAATTTGTTGCTTCAATGATTTAATCAGAAAATTAGGTTCAGTTTGCAGCAATTCAATTGCTGCCCAGAATAAAATGTTCAAATAGAATTACTAATATAACTTGACAATACAATACATTTCCAGCAACTAATGGTGCTTACTCTAAGCTGAGTTTTGGGTTCCTATTATCAGCCAAGTGAGAAAGAAAGCATTTTTTTTTCTTATCCTGTGTTTTATCTGAAAGATATGTCAGCTTTTATCTTGTTAAAGACTCTGGTGAGCAGCTGTACGTGGTGCAGAATGCTTCATATCTACCTAGCCATCGTTATAATGTAACCATTTATGAAGGCAAGAATCCATACTGGAAGAGGTAGGAGAGTGTTGGAGGACGAGGTCGTTTTCACAGCTTCCCCATCTTTGGGCTTGTGAATTATTGGATTTGCATATAAACCATCAGATATCTTAATCCTGTACAAAAATAATAATTTACTCTCACGCTTTGCGTTCCTTGAAATGCCCTAAAGTAGGAAAGCAATTCAAGGTGGGATAATAAGTAGCATACCCATTAGCATCAGGACAGAAAATGATGGCATAATCATAAGCCTTGCATGTGAAAATGCTGCTGCCATCATCATAAGCATAGCTATAAGCCCTTGGACAAGCTCTCTTGAAAATGGTTGAATAAAAGGAAGGCCGGCAAGTAGTTGGATTAGCAAACTCCCCACTGCAGCAGTACTGGTCAAGTCCAAATGCCACACATGCACTCTTACATGCAACTACACCACCTTCTTCTCCACCATCTCCACCTACTACCTGGAGTTCCCTTGGGCAACCTATTTAAGTTATGTTGTTCAAGGGTATCAGTAAACATGACCTATTATGCTTATTTAAATATAACGGTACTAGGCACGTATTAAATCTTTACCCATATTGATATCTGAAGCGCAGCCAGTTGCATTACAGGCACCATGGACTCCATGAGGTACAGCTGTTAAAGGCAAATTGTATCCATCTACAATGCTAACATCATAGAAATCCTTGTTATTGCCTTTGCCAAGGGTTATCTCAAAGAGTGATATAGGTGGAGAGGCTCCCATGCCATTGCATTCCAGCCTTCCTCCACAGTCCCCAGTTTGACAGGAGCCGGCTCCAGACTCATCGAATGTGCAACCGGTCCTTGCCCATACCCGCCCCGACCATCCTGGAATTGTTGGAATCCTGATGCTCTGGCCAGGGTCCAACTGGAATCCAGTTGTTGGGAGCTGTGGGGTGCCTGAACCTGCTAGTGTACCAGGCCATATGGCATGGCGGCAGTTGTTTGTTATGGTGAAGGTACAAGAATAGGAGCTGGAGACTAGAAAGGAAATTAAAATTAGAGAGACGCCTGGGAACATCCATGAAATCCTTGTTGACATTGTAGAATCGGAAAAGGTGGATTGACAAGGGTGACATTTTGCATGCTCGGGCCTATCTCCTAGATATTGTAGCATGGAGAGTCTAGGAGGCAGACAAATCCTAAACTGAATTGTCACGTTGCTTTGCTATACCTCAGCCGCAAAGTCACATTTATGGGTTAAGAATTTCTTCTATAATGGTGGCCTCATCAAGAAGGAATTCGTTCCTTTTTGGAGGCAAATATTTTATGGGACAAGATGCAAATTCGCCTTCCTCTCAAGAATAACATCATCCCAAGGACAACTTTTAAGGAATTAAACAAATGAATTCAGACTCCCCAACGTGATTAAAAGCCAAATGCTTTATCGGAGGTTATCTTAATGACACCATAAATAATTGCTTGAAAAAAGAAAAAGATTTCTTTGCAGGATCTTAGAGTGCACTTTACTTGGAAAATAAGGCATTCAGTGCCGATCTCACAAAAATCTGGGGGAAAGAATCCTAATTTATTTCATCATATAAGGTGACAAGAAAAACAACCTTCCTGCACTATATAAAACGGAAGTACAGATTAGGGATAGAAGAGTACACGCATTCTAAAACTGATACTGACAAGCCTTGATAGAATAGGCACCTCAGTTTCACTGGCAAACTGTTCAAATACGGACCAAACTGTTCAAATATGGACCAGCCGGCAAATTAAGCAACTCATTTTTTGAATCCATCCCTGGAAGCATGACAACAATATGCAGCCCAGCTTGGACCCAAGGAGTTTTTAAACACTTAAATATAAGAAACTAAGTGACAATGCAAACTATATATCCACAAAAGCGAGCAAGTCATAAGAATACAAAATACAAAATGTACAACACAGCAACAAGAAGGGGCACTTAAACCATATATTAAATAAGACGACAGCAGCTAATGTAAAATGGGAAATAAATATCCCATTATATTAACATTAACAACCATAAGGATACGGTTTATGTAAGTGTTATTGACAGCATAAAATTGTTACTATTTACAATTAACAGTGAGAAAGTAATGAGTGCTTCCCACAATCTCTAAGTATTAACATCATTAGAGATCCAGCACATAAACTGACAGAAAGAGAATGAGAAGAATAAATCTAATAGCAACATAAATCTACCCCAGCAGAAGTTCAAAGGCCACTCTTTGTCAAGCAAAATAAATTTCATACCAGCAAGGAAAATTACAGTGCCAAAATATTTTTAAAAGTATTCAGCAGGCTCACAACCCAGGCCAGCAGTCAGGTTTAACATGTTTTGAAGTCCATGAGATTGGCCTCTGAGTATATCCCCCTCACATAAATTTCTGGCTTTAACATCGGGCACTTCCAGTGACAACATTAATCATAGCTCACAACAGAAGATAAGCTATTTGAGATTGCCTTGGCCATTCACCACTCCACGATAGCATCAATTAACTTCCCACATATCCAATGAAAAACCACATACAGTTAAATACCTTACAAAAGAGATTCTTAGATTCACAAGTAATCCAGGAATTTGTGTCCTTTGAACAACTCTAGCATGAGGTTCACTTACCTACCTTGGCCCAACATGGTAACTTCATTTAGAAAAACAGGAAGTGGGTCCTTGAAACACCTCCAGCATAAAGCTTTGACAGGCAATTCCTAAGGAAAAGAAAGCTCAAATTACAAGCAGTGGATCCTTTCTTCAATTCATCGGCACAATCTGCAAACCTCATCATTTCTCCACTGAAAAGAAAGAGTGCAACCACAAACATGAGAGACGGATAGAAAAACTCTAATAATTTTCAGAAACCTCACAAAAAGATTAGTATTTCATTATTGCATAAAGCTAAATCCTCTGGATTTGCACACACTGCAAGCCCTGAAAAATAACAATTATTTCAGGAAAATGAAATTAAAAACAATGAAAAGAAGCCAACAACATGTACAAAAGCAATGAATGGCCACATCGTTTGTCTTCAACCTGCAATAAACTGAAAAAAAGAGAGCAAAGAACCAAATTAAATTTTCTACCAGAAAACAAATGCAAAAGGCCACCAACTTGAAGAACTTCAATAGACCTGTGCCATAC
The DNA here is from genome assembly GCA_949677035.1 of Omphalea diandra. NCBI lineage: Eukaryota > Viridiplantae > Streptophyta > Magnoliopsida > Malpighiales > Euphorbiaceae > Omphalea > Omphalea diandra. Next base: position 34,791 of record CATIWR010060278.1, read on the forward strand.
AGTCAACAATGTCCAAAATCACTCCCTCCAAAAAAAATGTCCAAGAACAAGAAGTAAAGAACTGTCATATAAAGATAAAATACAGAAAAGCAGAATGATAAAGTTCAACATGACTCGAAACAGAGGACAGAATGCCAACCAGTATAAAAAAGAAATTATATCACCACAGGTCCCTACTCCTGTTTCTGTAGATAAAATGTCTACTAAAGCAAACCACAGTAGATCGATAAGGAAATAAGTACATCACCAAAATTGTTACCTCACGGCTCAGTATTCAAGTCTTATAGAAGACCTGAAACCACAGGTTATTAAAGTTCAAAAATGAATAGAAAGAATTTCATAAGAGGAGCCAGGCTGATATCCCTACTGAAAGTCAAACTATGCTAGTGTTAAGAGCTACATAGCATTAAACATGGAAAGAAATATTAAGTTCCTACAGACAGGGGGACACATAAGTCCACCATTAGAGTACCTATCTATATTTATTCAATGATGAAAGACAAAAGAAAAAAAGGGGGGGGCAAAGTCTCAAAGGAAAGATTATAAGAAAAACGAAGACGAGTCATTTCAGTTTTAAGATAGGAGTGTCTAGTTCATATCCATGCCATCCCCGAGTTGGCCGCAGATTGGACTGACAGTAGAGAAAGACCTCTCAAAAGGAGAGGGATGAAAGTGTGCATCCCGCCTGCGCTTAAAAGCACAGCTGTCAGTGGTGGAACTGTCAGCATCAATCTTCCTCCGGACTCCTCTCACTGCCTGCTCCTCATCGGGGGAAAGTGGAAAGATGTGACCACTAGCTCGGCAGAGGGAATTATGATTATCATACAAAATCCTCTGGTTACAGTTCTTGTCGCAGATGTGAGTGAGACCAGTTAGTTTGCAGCGATACATGTTTCCACACACATGTTCATTTTGACATTTCCAATCGCATTTATGGACAGGAAATGGCCCATCTCGGCCAAGAATGGTGGACAGAAAAATAACGTTGGTAGGACCTGAAACCATGGATTTGCCATATACCTCCATTTGGTGAATTTCAACAACTTCCAACTATATTAAGTAGTAGCTTCTTTGCCGCCAAAGCCAAAGCCTTTTCGCCTCAAAGGTTCTGCACAGCCCCACACAAGGTAACAAACAATCAATGGTTCTGCTTCCTACACCATGCTTTCCATCCCCTTTATTCTTGTTTTCAATTTAATATATTTCCGCACAAAATCTCTCATTTAAACCATGGAATTGAATGGAACCAAAAGATAATCCACAATTATTATTAATTTTATATATGCATAGATAAAAAGATATCTTATAATTATGTGGGTATCTTATAAGAGACCGGCAACAATAATTAATAATTTTCAATTTAATTAAATATAATATAATCACATGAGGAGCAGATCCGAGCTGTAAAAGATTTAGATAAGACAAGAACATAAAATTCCTAAATTTGGGATATATATATATATATATATATATATATATATATATATATATTGCAGTTGTAACTCACTTGATCTCCAAAGCAATGTAGTGAATGCAGAGCTAGCTAAGAAGCAAATCGCAGCCGACGGTTGACCTGCCAAGCTTCACCCTCGATAGAAATCAACGGAAAATGGCAGCAATTAACAAAAAGAAAGAAACGAAGGCGATAGGACATTCAGGGTAGGGTAGAGGTATATTTATAGAGAAGTGGAGTGGGGTTGTCAAAAAAAAAATTATTATAAATAATATATTTACGGAAGTGCCATTAATGGGAAATTTCGAAAAAGGTGTTATACCGCAGTATTTGTAGCTACATTTGTGGAAGACGGATTCAGAAGGCGAAGGAGATACAGAAGAGAAAAATGAACGGCAATAAAGCTTCTTGTGTCTGCTCCTGCCGCCTCCACCTCCACCTCCTTAAGGTTTATATCTTTTCAATTTCATTTGGGGTTGTTCGTCTTCTTTTTTTTCTTTTCTTTAACCTGAATGAGACCCTCTCTTTGCAGAGTTGTTGGAGACTTTTTACAGGTTTGGATAAATTACATCTGCAATTTCGCGAATCAGGTTATTGTCTTCTTCTTTTTTCTCTACCGTGTTGTGCTTGGATAGGATGATTTAAGCGATTTTTTGTGCTTGGTTTAGTAAACGATCAATTATTATAAAAAGGAAAAGTGATATGGGACTATGTAATTCATTGTATTGTTGTGTCCAGAACTAGTTGTTTTAGTTTGTTTCTTGCATTTTCTTCTGTTTTTATGTATATGACTTTTGGCATTATCTTTCTTGATGTGTTTATTGAGTTTTTTTTTTTTTTTGGGTGACCATTATGTTGTTCTTGTTGTTATAACTTCACTCATATCCTTAAGATTAGTTGTAAATGATATGGAAGCAGAAAAGACTTGTAATTAAGGTGAATATCAAGTCTGTTCTGGTCTTGGAAGTGTGCATCCACTTTAATTCTTGCTTTTTTCCCCTTTTTATATGGGGGTGAGAAGGGGCAGATGTTTCTGTAAATTTTGTTGGTGGGGATTGCTCCCACTTGGGATAGGCATAGAGCTCTCTTTTGAAGCATATATTATTCTATTTATTCCTTGGCAATCATGTGGAGTTTGAGCAGATGAGCAGATTTTGTCTTTTTCCTATCATTCATTTTGAGCATCAAAGAGAATTGGATAGTAGGTAGTTTGCATGATTGTTGCATTCAAGAGTGTGAGAGAAAGAGAAAGAGGGGGAGAGGGAGAGGGAGAGGGAGAAGGGAGGGGAAGGGTGAATGGCATATAGCTGGAGGCATATTGCAGTAATGACTGCATTCACTCTTGCAGTAGTGGCTGCAGGCACTTGTAAGGAAAACAGGGCTGTTGCAGGGTTACATAACTGTAACGGCCTACCAATATGCAATTTTTGAAAATAAAAATTACAAAATGCTGCAAACTAAGAGATATTAACATGAAACTTGATTTTCTAGATAAATAAAAAAAATAACCATAAAACTTAAGATTTAACAACAAATTTGCAAAATAGGAGCAAACAAAAAGAGACAAAATTCAAAATGAACACATCCTCTTTTGTTTTTGTGTCCTTCATAGAGGCTAATAGTTTGGGTTTTGTAGCTTGTTATTATGAAAATAGAGGCGAGTGGAGTTGAGGAAAAAGAGTTGTCAATGGAGAGGTGTGAAAATGGGAGAAATATGCTGTTGGCAGAAAAAGAAATGGATTACTATAAGAAAAAATTTTGTTAAATAGCAGGTCTAATAGTCACAACGCCCACCAAAATTGCTATTTAAGCGTCATTATGTTACATAACAGCATTTATTTGAAATCATGAGTAGAGGAGTTTTGATGGATTTGCATGTCAGCTCCTAGTGAGTGGGTCCCTCTGACCATAGTTAACTACCATGCTACCATATTTTGGAAAAAAAAAAAAAAAATCCTATGTCAGTGATTGACAAAATTGTAAGAATTGGACAAAATACTAAAAAGTGCTTGAGTTCAGGTCAGGTTCTTTTGGTCATTAGGTCTTTTTTAAACAGTTACACCTTCTTTAGCCGATGCAACATCCTAAGTTCTCGCACCAAAAATACTTCAAATAATCCAAAAACCAAAATATGTCTGTAGAGGCTACAACCTCATATGAGAAAACTAAACAGAAATTTATGAAGGAATTGAAGTAAAATATAAAATTACTAGATGACCCTCTCAAAGTATAGAATCTTCTAACTGTGTTTTTTTATGAAGGAATTGAAGTAAAATATAAAAATACTAAAGTATAAAATATTCTAACTGTGTTTTCTACTGCTAAAGAAAATAGGTCTTTCAAGACTGGAATAGGTCAAGATTAGGAATGGGGCGTGCCCATAAGGAGAAATACTAACTGTAATATTATGATTCGGGCTAAAGTAGGATTAGTTTCTTTATAATTTTTTCTCACTTAGAATGTTGAAAGCTGTCAATCTTGAAGAGATTTAATTATAGAAATAGTTGAAAATCTTTGTAAGAAGTTGAATATCCAGTTGTGGGTTGTCAGGAAAGATGAAGGTGGGAAAAAAAATGCTTGTCAAATAAACACACTGAATCAAAGCGATAATAGTAACAAGAAATCTCTGTCTGCTTAAGTTAGAAGAGAGGATGAGCCCAAAGCATAATTGTTATGCCTTCATGCATCATTTTTTTTTCATCCTTTTCTTACAGTGTCAGATATCCTGCCACATTTTCATTTTGTTATTTCTTCTTTCTGATATTTGTTGATCCTCCCCTTGTGTCCTGTAATTGTTTAGTCCATTTTAGGTGTTCAATTAAGTTATATCATTTCTCCCCTTTCATAATGTCTCAAATACTCTGCATTGATGGCTTTAAGAATGTAATTATCACTTAGATGCCTACAAAAATTAACCATATTCCTTAGTTTCTCATATGCAGTGGCTTTTTGTTGGAGTTGATGGTGTTTTGGGGTCTAAGTCCCCTTTGCAGGCTATTTTGTTGGATGTTTTGTTTTATAATTTTGGAATGCTGGATATGTTTGGAAATTTGTCATGAATGGTCGGCAGTTTTTATTTGAATGCAGAATGCCGGTTTCATATAATGTGATTCCTTATACATTCCATGTATTGCATTCAAATGGAATATAGTTGGTTTACTTGCGTTTAGAATAATTTAAATGACTTCCCCAATTACTTCCTGTGGATAGGCTTTGTACATTGAAAGGTGTTCCTTTTTTTTTTTTTCCTTTTAGGGATGGAAGTGGAGTTTGAAAAATGCTTTTGATGAGTGTCAAATAATATTTAATAAGAGTGGAAGAATACCCATCATGCTGATTTGCGATGTTTGACTCTAGGTAAGCACCATGGTGGGATTTAAAAATAGGTACATGGTAATGGAAGTTTTCTTGGATCCCAATAGAGATCTTGTGGGGGATGATCCCATCATAATTACACAATTTAATGTCTCAAAAGCAATAAAAGACAGCATGCTGGTTAACTATGGGGAATGTGGTTTGGCTTCATCACTTGGATCATTCCAAGGTGAGTACTCTGGTTGTTTTTGTCGTTTGTCTTAATGTTGTGTAAAATCATTTATAGCTTACTAGAAAGTGTTGTTTAGTATCTTTGTAAATGTGGTTTCTTTGCAGTCAAGTATGTGAATCCCATCACAAAACTATGTATCATCAGAGCCTCACGGGAGGACTACCAAAAGGTTTGGTCAGTAATTACAATGGTTAGGAGTATTGGAAATTGCCCAGTGTTATTCAACCTCTTGGACCTAAGTGGTAAGTAAAGAGAGAAAATGGAGTCCATCAATCCCTGATTCTTTCTTTCTTTCTTTTGTTATTGATTTTGTGAAGTTAAAAGAAATAATGTGTGAAGATGCAAGTTGTAGAAAAACTCTTATACGCTGGAGATTCCTCCTTAAGAGCATAAAATGATAAAATATATCATTGCGCAACATATAAGAAAACTGATTTTTTTTTTTTTTAAATTCTGCAATTGGTTTAATGTGTGCAAGAAGTATGCGTCAACAAGATATATCTTGTGCAGGTGAATAGTATGCTGTGCTTTGTAGTGCAGAGAAATTTAAGATTGGGTAGATTGCTAGCTTTGGAAATTTCAATCTTGTTCTTCTCATTATGAAAAGAAAATATCAGTGGTGTCTTAAATAGTATAAGTACAGTATTAGTACTATAAATGATATTAATCATTTAACAACTGATAAATATACGTTAACCTTGTCCAACAAGAACTCTGAGTATAAAAATAAACATAACAAGCTCATAAAATCTGGGCAGATTCTCTAGCAAAGCTGAAAATTATGAAATTGCATTTGAAGTTAAACTACTGAACCAGCAACTTGTTTATTTTAGTATACCTATAGATATAACTTTAAAAAGGCTAAGAAATACTATAATTTCTCCAATAAACCAGAAACCTAATTTTAGACTTGTCCTTGAATCAAACTTTTCTTGAATTCCTTGTTTGCATCCCCTATCCATCCTTTGTATTTCAAGTCTCTAAGGGTCTTCAATTGGGGATCTCTTAAAAGAAACTGAAAAGAAGCCAATTAATATCAGTTATAGTGTTTAGTTTGATCATCGTTTGTGATTGAAAATTTGAAATATTCTTTTTCAGCTAGTGAGTTTTCTTCATATCAGCTGGTTGTCACATCTAGACCTGTTCTTTTAAGAGATCCCCAATTATTTTTTAATTGTTTCTAGTTGTCATGGATAAATTATGGCACCAACAATCAGCCGTATCATGAATTTTTGGAAGATTTGGAACAAATACTCTAATTGATTGTTTAATAGAAATTTGTGTGCAATAAAGTAATAATCTGAATCTCAATATCCAATATTACTATTTATGCCTCCAAATAGAATTTTCTAGTCATAAATGATATCAAGAAATAACTATATCTAAAATTTACTGTTAAGCATACATTAAAAGGTTTTCTAATCAAGCATAATGTTACTATAGATAGGCTGATAACTTACTTCGCTGAAAAAAAAAAAAAAAACAAAGTGAAAGAAAAAAGGCAACAGAAGAGTTAGAAGTAAAATTCATTAGGTATTTTTTGAAAGGGTGCTCATATATATAATGTTTTAGAAGGTGGAAAATGAGGATATACGAAAGGAGATAGTTTCTATCATGAGAGGTTCAAGTAACTCTCATAAATGCAATTTTTCATTGCATTTGACTGATTCCTTTAAGCATAATTGACGTTTAAAACATTGCTTGGATAAATTGAGATCCTATAAATTTTCCCTTAGCTTATTTGGTATTTTCTGATTGAAAAAATCTCCTGCCATATTTCCCATTTCATTCAGCCTAGTTTTAGTCATATGGTTAACAATCCTTTCTTCAATTAACTTCTTGTATGGAGCTTGATCTCTGAAATTTGCTTTCTGATCCTATAGAGCTTTCCCTTCAACTTAGTTTGTATTTTTAAGATTGCATAAGACTTCTGTGACTTCTGTTATATTTCTCCATTCAACTCATCCTACTTTTAGTCTTTATGGTTATCAATACTTCAATACGTTGCAATATACTGGAGCCTAGATTTCTGAAATGTACTTTGTGAGGCTTCTACTCTATCTAAGCATGCCCTATTTTGCTCACTCTCTCTTCCATTGCTAAGATTGCAATGTGTATTTTCTTTTTCATTATATCTCTTCTCTAGATATAGCTCCTATTAATCTTTAGATTGGATTCCACTTATGTAACTAATAATTACTCTGACCCTCCTGGATTTTATCATATTACACTGTCATTCTTTATATTTTCATATTATACTAACACATCCCTTGGTTTTGGTTCCATTTAATTATTTCATCATTTTTTAGAATTTTCATCTTTATGATTAGTCAAAAAATTTTTAAAAGAATCAATACATTCAGTTAAGAATCTTTCAAATTCCAAAATTACCCCTCCTATGACACCTGGACCTTGCCTCTGCAACTTTCTCTCCCTCTCTCAACTGCACCCTTACCACCCTCACTAGTTTTACTTACTCTCAAAGTATTTCTTAAAAAAATAAAAAGAAAGCAAAAAGGGACAAAATATCAAGAATATAAAAGATCAAGCAAACATTAGCTACAAGATCTGCTAGAAACGAAGCTGCTGGAAGCCCTTGGCTGGCTACCATCATCATTGCAATCTCTGTTGATGGTGATGACTGGAGAAATCATTCATGCCGTCCAACTGTAGCAGTGGCATTCAGTTGATCTAGTTTTCACTAAAACCAAATTAACCATGTTCTATTTTTTACAAGCCAAACTGAACAGAATTGAACCTAAACCAAATTGTATTGCTTGGGTTTGGTTCAATTCAATTTAGTTTTAATTGATTTTTAAAACCTACTTTTTTTATTTTTTAATAAAAATTATATAATTTTAATTATTTATAAATAATAATCCATATTATATATTAATTATATACATAGATATAAATGATAATTTTGTTATATTTAAGTGTAAAATTACAGTTATATTATTTATTTAAATGAATTCATTTTCATTGGCTTTAAAAATATGTACTCAGTTTGGTTCCCTTTTTTTGGTTTTTATATGTTCAAAACTGAATCAAACTTAACTAAGTAAATTTTGTCTCAAACTAAAACAAATTGAATCAAAATTTGAGTTTCGTCAAACTGAACCAAACCAGTCGATTTGGTTCAGATTTTGGTTCAACCAAACTGAATGCCTGCCCCTATCTGACTCACCTCAGCATGTTGGTTTTTTCCATGCCTGTGTGCAGGAGTTCAACTATCTGGTCAGAACGAAGTGTCAGGTTCAGCCTCCTCTGCAATCTTCTCCTCCAATGATCGGGTGGTGGAGGGATGGGTTGGAAGATGAAATGCATGTGATAAGAAGCAAAACTGTATCCACAGACAATGCCAAGAATGACAAAAACTATGATTTTCCATTCATCGTTCTAACCATTGTCCTCTCCTTTTTCCTTTATTTCTGAAGTACAATCCTTCTTTCCCACACCACTGCTAGCTCCAGCCTTTCAATTTCAATTGTATTAGGCTAGGTAGTCATGTGAGATCTGGGTAGGACGGTCTTGTCCATGGTTGGGTGAAGCCCAAAAGGGTGGGTATGGTTAAAAAAATCTGACAAAAAAAGTGATTACAATTGGCTTTTTGATTAATAGACCATTAAAGAGTATTGCGATTTCCTTGAATCACTTGCATTTTATGATATTTGGGTTAATTTTTTTTACCACACTGCAGTATATAAAACCCTCGATGTTTGAATCTTCCTTTACTTGGACCACATTGCTGACATTTAATGGTTTTGCCTTCATTTGTATAATATCATGCATAATTTCATCGAACACTAAGAGCATATTGGCAATCATGTTAATCTAATTTTAAGTTTATTCTGATTATACTGCCTGCTAACGAGGAGATTTAATCAATGGTCTTTGTTCTTGTTGCTGTCTGCTAGGAAGTATCAGGGCCTGCATAACTGCCGCCTTGAAGTGCGACGAAGTGAAATTTGAACAGTACAAGCTTGCAGTTGGAGACTGTCTTTCACCTGACGTTACTCAGCAAATGCAAAATTGTCTTGAAAAAATCAAAATTTTGGAGCATTAAATATTTTCTGTAATTCACCACGTTGTCATGCTTTTTGCCATATTTAATCTTTTGATCTAATTTGACACGGGGAATTCTGTCACAATTTCACTTTTGAGAAACTAAGCCATACTTTTATAAACCACCAACCTTGTGTGAATTGATAAAGATTTTGAATGACAGATGAAGAAGGCAAGCTATGCAAAAGAAAGTCTACCAATTTACTCATATCTGGATTAATGAATTGTCATCTTGTTGGTTTGTAATTGATTTTTATCATTACTATTGCCGATCTAACATATTTCCAGAGTCTAAAGGGGGAAAGTTACTATTATTCTAGGGTGTATGCACACGAGTACTTCGGAGTGGTCACTCTTGTGCGTATGCATGTTGTCTTCTTTTTCTTTTAAAAACAAAAAACTTGCGTATGCCTATGCCCCGACTCTGGATGTTTGAAAATAGTCATTATTGTTCAGGATGGTGATCAGGAGTATCTAAACACTGGCCACTCCTCTTCCTCCTGATCGTTATTTCTTTGCTATCTCTCTTTCTCATGTTTACTATTTTGGGTTTCTGAAGGGTGCATGCTGTAAATAATCTTGTGGCAAATGATATCTTCACGGAATTTCTGTTATCTAGCCTTATCTCTAACGATCCCTCTGTGGTTGGTTATATTTGAATTTGGAATTTAGCTGAGTGAGAAGCCACTGCATGCATGAAATTTTTTTTTTTTAAAAAAAATGGTTTAGTAATCTTCGAGACCTGGATTTTATACAGCACTTGTCTATTGTACTCCTTGCATTATGGTAGTTACATGAAGAAACCCACTTCTGTAACCTCAACATGTGGTCTATTTCTTCCAGAAGCAGAACATGTCGTGTTTCTGTAGTTACTGATTTGAAGCTTTTGGTTTTGGTTCTCGAGTGAGAGGACTTATGTTTTTGGAGTTTGCCTAATTTGTTTTTTCTGTTTTGTACCTTTTATTATTAATGCTAAAATCAAATTTACTGCTGTTCCCAAAAAATAAATTTTTGGTTTTATGATAACATTTTTGTTCTTAAATGTTAAGATTTAATAAAATAGAAATATGAACAAATATAAATAATTATAATTTATTTGGTGATAAATAAATTAAATTTATCATAAACATAATTTTTTAAAATTTAATAACTTCTATTTATTTTTATTAATGAATTTTGAGAAAATTATAAATTTTATTTGTCTATCTCCTTTCATTAGAAAAAAATAATATTAAAAAAGCAATTCTCTAATGTTTTTGTTGAATACCAAAAAAATAAAATGTGTATTTAATTCATCAATAAATGTTAATTTTTTAAGAAAAAGTCATCAAAATGAAATACTAATAAACATATGTCCTTTTTAATAATTTAAATAACAGTAGTAATTTTGAAGCATTTTCATTTTTAAGCAATTTACTATTATATTAATCAAATAAAAAATAAATTCTTGTACAAGCGCTTTTGTATTGAATGCTATTGAAAGCAACAACAATATCAAACAAATTTATAATAATCACGTAATAAAATGATATAAGTGTTGCATTTCAATTTTGACTATAATATAATTAAATTTTAATTTAATTTTAAATAAAAACTATTTATTTCAGAGATTTATTACAACTATAAAAATGCTTAAAAGATTGGGCTTTTTTTTATTAGGCTTAATTTACAAAGAATATTTGAATAGATTTACTTTTAGAATGGTCATTTATAAAATATTTAATTTTTTTATTGTCATTAACTTAATAAACTTGAATTTAAGAAAAAAATTACTAATTTAAAATTACTTAATTTACTAGCAAAAATCCTCAAATCTTTTATGCAAAAAAAAAATATAATAATTTTGGGAAACAAGGCTTTAGCGTCGCCTTTCCTTCTGCCTCTAAGACTCGACATCAACGTTTTCTCTAAAAATTCCACCACCAACAGTTTCTTTTAAATATGTTTTTATTTTGTTATAGAAAGGCTAATTTTTTAAAAAGAGTAACAAAAATGTGACAAATATATATTTTAAAATTATTAATTTTTCTAGTCTACCTGTATAACAAAATAAGTACTAAACCAAGCAAAGATATTAAAAAAAAGAATTATTTTAATTTTTATAAATTAATATTTATATAATTTAAAAATAAATTTAATCTTGAATGATACTTAATTTAACTCGATAATATTTTTATCGAAATTCAGAAAAAAGAATAGAGGTTGGCAACAGCATGTTATTAGCTAGCTTGTTACCGACACGTACTTCCCTTCCCTCTTTGCCACGAAGCATCGCTCTTCATAAACGACACCGTATACCTGCTTCCTTAAGCCTTACTCTCAACAAGACTACCGCTCTTTCTTTTTCTTTTTATTATTATTAGCCAATCAGAAAAACAGCATTAACAGATGACATTTGTCTGTGATTCTCTTCATTTCTAAGCTTGTTTTGATATTCTCTTCTTTTTCTTTTTATTATTATTAGCCAGGCAGTTATGGGAACTCAGTTGTTTCGTATCCACTTTTGATACGCGTTCTTTGATTTGGAAGCTAGTTATGCTATGATTATAGCCTCATTACATTTTGTTTTTGATGCCTATAAATGGGTAGAGTTTTGTTTTTACCATGTCTTAACCATTTGTAATATCATATGTAGCTGTTTTTGTGGCTTATTTCTCTTTGTTGGATTTATTTGTTTGTTTAAATTTTGGTCTCCTTATGAGGCTAATTCATTGTCTTGGTTTCTCTAGTTCTAAAAGTTGTGATCTTGGACAAAAACCAATGGTGAAAGATACCACTTATTATGAAATTTTGGGTTTGTAGGGCAATAGGAAGAGCATTAAACCACACACACTCCTGCCCCTTTCAACAAAGAAATGTGCCAAAGCTCGTAGAACATATTACTTACTCCCTCCATTTATCAACAAGTTGCCAATGAGCAACTTACAGTCTCCCTCAATTATAACACGTTGCATGCTGGTTCCGACTAGTTTTTCCAGTGCCCAACGCAATGCTTTTCCTTTAGCTAACATAACACCACCACCTCCATGCACCACTTTTGAACCCAATAGCAACACTCCACCATCTGCACCTCTAACCACAACACCAGACCCGCCTCGACCGTCTTTGGACAGTGCCGCATCAAAATTTAGCTTGATACAACTTTGTGATGGTCGGCTCTAAAAGAGACTAGATGTGAATTGCCTTCCATTGCACCACCACTCGCCTGATGAGACTCCTGAAATACAGCTAGGAATTTAGTTGCATGTTCGATGATTCGCATTTCATTCCAGTCCCACCTAACAAAACAACATTGGTTTCTACCATTCCAGCATGCCCAAGCTAACATACAGAATAGCTCCACAAAGTTTGTCGGTCTGTTATCCATAACCCAACCTAAAACCATTCTGAAATTGCCATCTTCTATCACTGCCATATTTAATCACAGAGGGCTAACGTACCACATCCTTTTGACTATCTCAGAGAGTTAGGATTAGGTGGTCAAGGGTCTCACAATCCTACCCCATAAGAAACATATTGAATCAGTTGCATCACCTCGGAGGACTAGGTTTGCTTTTGTGGGTAGAGGGTTCTTGCATGCTATCCACACAAAATGCTTGACCTTCGAAGGCACCTGTAGCTTCCATATTCTACGCCATATACAATCAACTTCACTAGTGGAAGCCCATTATTATTGAAATCCCTACCAAGAATATGCTGCGTTTGGGGGTAATTTGCATAGATGGTCTGATACGGGCAAGAGTGATTGAACACCTTAAATTGTATGCTTGAGAATAGATCATTACAAGAATCAAGTATAAGAAACTTTAAACCAATTAGAAATCTAGAAAATATATTTCTATCAACCTGAATTATAAAAATTTAAAAGTTGTAATTCAAGATCTAGATTAGCCAATGCCAATTTTAAGTCTAGGATTACTAATTTTGCAGAGTTATTAAGAATCCATCTAACAATCTTACTAAGTTCTTTCAAAAACTCAAGAAGAGAATAAAATCTCACAAAAAACTTTTAATTATAAAAAAAACTTTATACAAACTCATTTTTAGGGCCTTTTATAGGCTTAACTTATAATGCTTAAACTAATATAAATCGTAATAGAAGATGAAAAAAATCTTCCTAAGATATTGCTAAACACAATGAGACTTGTTTTTCTTTCTAAATACTAGTTTCTTCCTAAAACTAACTAATTAATCTTTTCCTAATGAAATAAATGTAAATAATGAGAAGAAAAAAAGAGTTTAAAGAATTTTGGAAAATATGTGTATTTGATAAAGGCAGAGAACCAGTCTTATATACAAACCTACTTTCCTTGTATACAAGCCTATAATTAGGCCAAAATGTAAGGCAATTATCAAGCCTATAATTAAGCTAAATCAAGCCTATAATTAAGCTAAAATTAAGATAATTACTACAATTAGAAGATA
>CATIWR010060286.1:0-13173 GCA_949677035.1 Omphalea diandra
TCCCCATTACATAATTCTCTCACCCCACCAACATCTAACAGTTCAAACAATAGCATAAAACCACCTCAAACATCTTCATCCCTATGGCCATAATAAGCACCAACACTATTATTGATACCTGTCATGTCCATCTAGTCACCATTATCTCTCACTTATTCTTAACTATCTTTTTCTCTAATTCTTCAATTTTTTTTTCATTCTATAGTCTTTTTATCTTTTTAAGAAGAACAAATATAACTTGGGTGGCTTAGGGAATAAATCATGGATCAACCCACTCAAAAGATTCACAAGGCCTCTTTTTTATTGCATAAGAGAAACATATCGCAGTCAAAACCTAACACACCAACTCCAAATGCATTTCATTCAAATCAAAACAAAAATACTTAACACCATAGCAGACACATCCCAAGAACCTTTTACTAGGGTTTTCATCACTCCAAGATACGGTTTCCAGAGGGAGAATAATTTTGAGATGGAGAACAGTTTTGAGATAGAGATTGAATAGGAGTTCCACACGACATTTAAGGTTTCTCTTAAGGAAAAGCAAAGATTCAAAAAAGGAAAGGGACGAAACAAAAGATTGTTCTTCAAATGGAACCAAAGAACAGCTAGTTTGGCTTCAACTGAAGCTATAGGTTTAAAGAGATAAGGGGCACGTGTGTTCAAGTTTAGGAGAGAGAAAAAAGCTAAAGTCAATCTCGAGAAACTTGAAAAGTGGGACTTGTTAGTTTCAAATATAATTGGTTATGCCATATCAGCTTTTCGGATTTTTATATGCATTTTTTCCGTTCAGGGATTCTAATGTTCATTAGTTATAAGTTGAGGGACATCGAGTGAAATTAACTCCTAAAAATAGTTTAATTTTATTTAATTGGAGTTATATTATAGGTCAGGTCAACGAAAACAAGCATACAAATCATAATTAAGACAACTTTTTGGTTCCATTGGGAGTCCCATAATAATATTAATACAAATGATAAATGTGCCGAGACGAAAAGCTATTATAGAAAGGGTATTAAGATAATCATGTAATGTCTAATGATACAAGACCCATGTAATTTCAACGAGGCAGGCATCAAAAACAAAGTGTTAGTATACATAAGAAAATACTAAATAATTAGAACAATGCAAAACCTTAAGTAAAATAAGAAGAAACAAACAAAAAATAAGAGTTAAAGAAAATGAAAAAAAATAAGAGATTGAAAATTAACCTATTGGACAAAAAAATAATAAATATGTATCTATTAAAAAGTGACCTATAATTAGCTTTGATATGAACTTAGGTTGACAAGTTGGCCTACAAAGAATAAGAAACCTTCTACTAGTGAAGCTTGGCCGCTGTGAGGAAGGCACTGAATTATGAGGGCACTGAAAACCTATTTCACCTATGTTTCCTCACTTTTACTACTTAATGTACTTCTAATAATAGCTTTTCTAAGAAACAATTGAATAAATAACATTTATGTACCCATTTTATGATAGCGTGATTATCTTGCCTCTTATTTCTACTAGGATTAGAAAAGCTACCCTCATATGTATCCTCACTTCCCTCTGTAGATAAACATTTATAATACTAATCTTAGTAGAAATTGGAGAAAAGATATATATACACACACAAATATAGATTTTAAAAGAAACAATTGAATAAATAAAGCTTATTTTTAATTAATTAATAGATATAAGGTTTATTTTGCAACCTTTATCGGTTTTTTTCTTATAAATATTACTTAAAAAATATATTAATCCATATACAAAATATCGTACTTTCATTATATTCATTTTTTATTTATATATAACTTATAATCCCCTGTTATTTAGGTGGTGAACTTTTCTTATATAAGTTTATCGTGCTTGTTTTTTTTACAATTTGTATCTTAAATGTATTATCCAATTTATTTAATAAAAAATTAAAAAATATTTTCACTATGTCACTTTTATATTTGGATAAGATTTTCTCTTCTTTATTTTTTTTACCTTGCTTTATGATAAATCTATATTAAATGTCTGATTTGGAAACACATAACAAACTGCTAAGTTTCTTTTTTTAAAAAAAAAAATGAAAACTCTAAATTGGAAACCATGAATAATAAAGCCACTATGTTCCCAATATAGATTGATAATCTCATTAGGTAAAATAAGGTGGGCACGTTTCGGTGAAAAATCGAAAAAAATTAATAGAACTGGATTGACTCGAATCGGTTTAATTTAGTTTAAATATAATTTTGATTTGATTCAGTTCTTTTTTAAAAAAATTTAGTAAATTTGGTTCGATTCAATTTTCAGGTAAATAAAATTTCAGTTGAATAGGATCAACTGATTTTTAATAAACTTATATTAAATCAAATCAAAATAATTAAATGTTATTTAAAATTAATTATTTATATTAAAAATATATAAAAATCTATTAAACACATCATTTATATTAAAATATTTTAAAATATATTGTAAGAATTATTATTTGTACTAATAAAATTTTAAAATATTTTTTAAAAAAATTTAATTTAAATCAAACTAAACTGAAATTAAATCAAATCATATTGATTTGATTCGATTTCTAAATTTATTTAGTTTGATTTAATTTGTATTTTTTTCAAAATTTAAATTTAAAATTATTTCGATTCGATTTGGTTCAATTTGAATTAAATATACATTCATAGTATGAACATCTCATAAGTTGATTTGTGATAGAAAAAAGTCTTCAACTTGCTATCAAATCCTAGTAAATTACATACAGATATCAAATTCTAGTAAATTTAGCTACGAATTAAAATTCGTAATAATTATTACTCTATGTTTTTACTACATCTATCATATATTATATATTATACATATAATATATTAATGTTATATATAATTTTTTATCATATTTAATAATATTATTTATAAAATTATTTTTTAATAAAAATCAAACAAGATGTTGAATGATGCTTATAAATAGATTAAATTTACGTATAAATTTAAATTTGCAGGTAAATTGACCTGCGATTTGAATCTATAACTAAAGTAAAATTATTACTAAAAGTTATAACTTAAAGTTTAAAATTTTAATTTCATAACAATTAAGATGAGTAATATCTTGAAAAATTCACTAATAATAGTTTAAGAATACTAAAAAAAAAATTATTATTCATGTATTTATTATTCTATTACTACCGTTTACAATTTCTAAATTCGCCGATGCATAACTTTTAGACAGTCTTTTTATGCTTGGTGTTTAACTATTAAAAGAATGCTAATGCTACCTATCCTTATTCAGATCATAAATTATATTTTCAAATTTTCAGTTAATTTCATATCATAAAAGACTTTTTATATAATATTAAAGTGTAATTATGTATTAATATAGGATCATTTTTGCTTGGAAAATTGACTAATAAATTATTTCATTCATAAATTTATTTATAAAAAAAACAAGTTAAGAATAAATATAATCTTCATATAACCAAATTGCAGTGATTTGTAAGTACTAAATTTAGTTTCGAATTATTCCCAGAATCGAGATAATTCAAAATAAATCTTTCTAGTGATTAAATCCCTCAAAAGTGAAATTTAAAAATGAAATTGAAATTTCTAACAACAAGAATTAACTGCCTCATTCTCACCCCTACACCCAACTACAAATATAAGCAATTATTAACTAGTATAAAATTATTTGGCTAGAATTGGCCGCAAAATGATCCATGTCCCACTCGGTTTCAACACCTCCAAATCTGATTTGCCATTTAGTTTCTTTTTGGATTTGTTTGTCTTTCAAGAAATTGATAGATGGTACCATCAGCTAGTTTGATACATGTACTCAATCTACCTCTTATAATCCAATGATACACATCGTATGATTGCCTAATTTGCCTGCACTCTGTTAGGACAGATAAAACCCACTCATAATCTAAACCCCACATATTATATAGAAAATAAATATTTTATTACATCTAAATTGATTAAATTCACTATTCACTTTCCTGTGTCGATAATTGCGAAAATGAAATTCACCAATCAATTATGGCTTTTGGCATTTAGCAATCATTCAAACCACCAAATTGTTAAATTTGGAGATCAATGAATTTTGTTCTCAGTAATGCAATATTAGGTAAATAATATGGTAAAGGGCGATGCTTTGAGATCTAAATGTCTCAGGTTTCAATATCCTATAAAAAGCGATGATTCTATGGGAGCATTTAACCCTAAGACATCGCTAAAAATCAAATAATGCAATATTACACCATTATGTATGAACCCTGATCCACACGCCAAGAATTGCATAAAGGGGCAACCAACATGGGGCCAGATCCTAAAGCCCCAAACTCTGTCCAGCTTTTAAGCTTTAAAAAGGAAAACCCAACTCACTAGTAATAGCTTAATCCTAAATTATCATGCGCAGATGGGCATCCACAGAGCAGAATCAGAATCTTTCCACAATCTACAAACACCTAAAATCAATCAGGGCAGATATGAAAGGTGAAAATCCCATAAGCACATAAAACAGTTTATGTACCAAATGTGCACTTCCACTTAAAGAAACGTTCACATCAACAGTAACATAAGAAAAGAAAGTTGGAAAATGGACAGAAAGAGATGTAAGAGCAATAACAGTAAAGATCCTTAGATATGGTCTTTTGTATTAACGATACAATTTAACTAACACTTGAGTTGAATCACCCACACACCAATGCTCAGCTGTATCACATAATCAGAAGCAGGCATCTAACAGACAGCAACAGCACAGAGCAGCCAAACTGCACTTGTCAAAAAAGCATAATTAAGCCCCATCATAATGACTAATTAATTAGTTCAATTACATAAAAAAAATTACCAAATGAAAACGCAAATTATTTAGCAATTGAGAACCCAAAGATAAATTCAAATGAAATGTGTTTTCGACTCAGAGAACCAATTTTCGGCGAATTATTAAATTAATTTGAAACACTTGAAATTAGTATATCTTCTCTTGCAAGAAAGTAAGATCTATTATCTATGATTTTAAGTGAATCTCATATATTTACGAGTGCAAATATGTGATGCAGACGTATGAATAATTTTCTGCAATTTCATTCACTAATAAATGTATCTGGCCTTGCATTATTAACACTTAAATAGTTACAAATTAAGCACACAACATAATAACTGTCTATTAGTGCCCCTAATATTACTTAAATACTCGTTTTAGTTTTTGTTTTTCTCATTTTAATTGAAAATTTAGAAAATTTATGTATATTTACGTACTTTTTTTTATTTTTACTTTTTTTCTCTGTCTTAAGACTTTATTTCGAACCATTCTACCCCTTTGTTATTAGTTGAAAGAATGAATTTTAAAAGATTAAAAATAAACAATTTAATGATTTTATTCTACTAATTAAGTTTCTTACAAAAATGATTAATCGTCCTTACCAAAACGAATCCAGAGAGTATCACTAGTCAAAATTCGTCAAACATTATATTGTTGCTGAGCATAGCAGCAACTTGGAGGAACAAATTCTGACAGGGGTTAGTTTGGTTGGTTCCCTGACCTTGAAAACGCCTGAATAATCCCTCGTTTTGACCTTGCCTCGATATCAACAACTACCTAAATGACCAAAATACCCTCCTCCATGATGAAGAAGGGCCAAAAGAGAAACATTGACCGGCTTCTAGAAACCAGAAAGGGATAAATATGAAATATTGTCTAGCAGAACACGTGCAGACAGCAGAACCGACGTTAGTTTATAGTGGGCTCAACTGAGTCAACTCGTTGTGAACCCGGAGAAGATTATCTCCGATCTGAATAATTCAACTCCAGCCCAAGAATTCCACAATTTAGTATTAAATTTATTTAACTAGAGAGAGAGGGAGGGAATAAGGCGTACCATCCTTCCAAGCAACCAGCGCTGCTGTTCCGTTGAGGTGGCGGCTGAGCGTACTGAGGAGCATAAGCAGGAGGAGGTGGAGCATATCCCTGGGGAGGATAAGCTTGAGGATAAGCTTGAGGGTATCCTTGAGGAGGATATCCGGGTGGTGGATAAGCATCTTTCGGATATCCTTCTGGTGGGTAACCTAATAATTCACACAAAAAAACAATCAGAACCACCAAGAAAAAAATCAGATCTAGACTAGATCAGATCCAGACTAGATCAGATCCCTCTTTTGTAATGCAACAGTAACAAAACAAAACCCAAAAATCCTTTGCCGCAACAATTAAAACTCTAAACCCAAAATTTGTTTTAACGTGATTGAACAGGAATTTGAAGGGATGCACACCTTGAGGAGGAGGAACACCAATAGGCGGCTGTTGCTGGTTATAATAGCTCATTCTGTGTGTTTTTTGGTAAATGATGAAATTAAGATCCGATTTAATGTGCTATATTAATATGACAGGAGAAGGGGTGAAAATGGGGGAGAGGTTAGTGAAGTTGGGCAGGACGAGGAGAAGAGAGTCCCGGTTTTTATGGGAGCGCAAGCCAACCAAGGGAGTTGTAACCAATGGAGGTTTTTGTGAGTTTTCCCTTTTCTTTTTGTATAAATTCCAAATTCGGTGGATGAATTTTTTAATTTTTTTAATTTTGACGTTTAAATTTCTTTATTTAATTATGTATCTAAATTGATTAGATTATTTTTTGTATGGTATTTTTCTTCAATTTAAATAATTAATGATTGTTTCATGAAAATTTATTTGATATAATATTAAATTTTATATATTATTTTAATTAATTATTAAATTTTATATATTATTTTAATTAATTATATATGAGTATATAATTTTTTCACTTTAAATATAAAATTTATTTATTTCAAATTTAAAATTTATTTTATCACTATAAAAATTTATCTAAAATATATACAAAAAATAAATAAAAATGAATAAATTCTGATTTAAAGTAAAAAAAAATATTTTTATTTAAAGTAACAAAAAATTATATCTAAATTTTTTATATATAATTAATTGAAATAATATATAAATTTTGATATTAAGTCAGATGAATATAACTGAGTTATAGATTTTGTATGTTCACATTAGATAAAACACTACATTAAAAATCACTTTTTATGTGATATTTTTCTTTAATCTAAAAAATTTGTGCTATCACATGAAAATTCATATGACGTTATACTAATTTTAACTAATTATATATGCGTATGTAATTTTTTACTTTAAATATAAAATTTATTTATTTTAAATTCAAATTATGTTTTTGTTTAAAATATATATATATAATAAATAAAAAATAAATAAATTATGTATTTAAAGTGAAAAAATTTTAAATTTAAATTTTATATACATAATTAGTTAAAATAATATAAAAAATATAATATCAGATCATATAGATGTAACTAAATTGCAAATTTTGTTTGTTCACATCAGATAAAATACCAAATAAAAATAATTTTATCAATTCATAACACTTAATTCAATAAAAAAAATTATCTAAATATCAAAATTAAAAAGAATTAGGTACCAAATTCATAATTTAACTTTTCTTCTCGGCTGCGATGACTTAGCAGTTGTATGGGGTGTCAGTCGGCTGACGTGGCTGCAGCTGTTTTGTTTGTTTTTTTAGTTGAGGCTGTAATGTTAGCAAATACCGTGTCGAGTACGCGTACAAGTAATTTCTATTTTTTGTTTTCAAATTTTGAAAATAGGAACTTTTTTATCGTTCGATAATTAATGTGCTCTAACTTGATTAGTACATCAATAATTAGACGTTCTATAAAATTTTCTTCTTGAAAAGACTAAAAAGATTTATTAAATGATGTAGAATTTATTAAAAGATGTAAATGTTGTATCACTTCACTTTCATAATTGAAAGACATTTTATTTTGTACGATAAAAAATATTAAAACAATTTATAAATGATAGTTAAAAATAAGGAATTAATCTAAAAATAATTATAGATATAATAAATATTATTCAATATATAATTTTTAATAGTACGTGCATTGATTATATGTATATTTTATTTTGTTATAATTATAATAGTACATTACTTAACAATCCCAAATATTTTTGAATAAAAAAGATAATAAATCAGCAATCCTGAATCAAATAACAAAAATAAGAGTTTATCTATATTACATAGCCAAAATAAAAATAGGAACCCTGAATATAGCTGTGCATAGTTGAAATTCTACACAAATTGAATTTATAGCTTTTTCCAAAAAATAAAGTTAGTCAAAACATAATATTTTATATAGAATTGTATTTTTGTAAAATTAATTAAATTAATTATCATTTTTAATTAATTAAATTAAAATACTGAGATAGATGGATTTGAAGAATTTTAGTAAAATATCAGTGATTACTTTATTTGTAGCTCGTTGATAATTCTTTATTTTTAGTATTTTTAGGGTTAGTTTTATTATTAATTGAGTCTAATTTGGAGAAAAATATCAGATAATTTCTCACTTTTGGCTTGTATTTTATGATTTTATAGGAAATCCTGAAAATTGGGGCTGATTGATAAATTATGAGAATTTTCTAAGTGAAATTATACAGTTTTAGAAGTTAAGGGATCAAATAAAAATTTAACAGTTCAAGGATCAGTTCTGATATTTTTTTCAGATAGAATTTCAGTCTATTCCTAATACAATTTAAGAAGAGTCCGTGCAAAACAGGAAGAGTCCATGTAAAATTAAAAGTTTCACCGGGTCCTATTGAAAAAATGAAGATTTATTATTATTTTCTTAAATGGTGGAGGAAAAGATTTTTCCTATTTTAGAGGGGTGTAGGAGAGTATTAAAAGGAGGAGAAGAATTCAAAGGAGAGGGGTTTTTTTATTTGTTTTTGTTTATTATTTTTTTGGAGAGTAGAATTTTTTGTTTTATTTTTTCTTTTTTTGGAGAAGAAATTGTCCACATTAGGAGAATTATTGGTCATTCATTAAGGTTGAAGAAAATAAAAGGCTACAAGGGTTTTATCATGAAAGTTTTTCTATTTTATTTTCTTTTTATTTTGATGTTGGCTAGTAATTCTATTATGAACTAAATTAGTTAGACACATAGGTATGTTGAACCCTAAAATGAGTTTTAAATTGTGATTTTGTTTAGATAATACAATCTTTTCATTATTTTATGGAATTCAATTGTATTTGCTATTTATTTCCTTGAATTGATATGTTCGGAATATTGATTCTTATTTTATAATTCTTTAAACTTAGATTGAGAAATCAAGTTATTGAATAGATTTAGCACAATGGAAAGGAGTTGTACATACCCCTAGAGATAAAATAACATAAATCTTTTAAATTAGAGTCAAACCTAATAGTGAAATTCAAGAAACTATAATTCAATTTTAGAAGATTTTAATTAAGAATAGATTTCAATTAATCAACCTACGATTAGATATTAATTATCTTGAGAAGGATTTTAATATACAAAAGGGATTTTCATTGTTCCATAAAAATATTGAATTATATTGTATTGTTGAAAAATCTTCTTAACAATTCTTAGGGGGATTCAATATTTGAATATCGTTTGTTATACTAGTCACATTTTTCCTACTAGTTCATATTTTCATTATTCTAGTTTGTTAAATTAATTTATTTTAGTTTTTAATTAGTTAATTAATTCATTTAAATTTATCGGTTAAATAATAAATAAAAAGTTAATACTAGTACTTTTAGTCATTGAGGAATCGACATTCGATGCTTTTACATTATACTATTCTTGATAGGTGCACTTGCCTATTTGATCTATAGGTGTTAGTCTCAGACCGTATCACTCGCAAGACATGATAGAATTGTGGGAGAAAATAAAATGAAAAAATAAAGATTCAAATGGTAATGTAATTTGTTATAATTTGAAATCTACACAAATTTTATATCTATATATATAACGATTTTGTGATAATAATTTATGGCATACACATCGCCAAGTATCCTATGGCAAGTGCTATACAACGTCTACCCTTCACAAGCTTACCACATATTTCTTAGAACGAAGAGTTGAACGGATAAAGGGTCGAACAAAAGAAAAAATGACCCACATCCTGATCTCGAATAACTAAACGAAGGCACCATTTATAATATCCTGTAAAAGGATAAAAGTTAACGTTCAAATAAAGCGGTTATACAGTACATTATTATCCGAGTTTTGCAAGTAAATAATGATGAAATTAATGGATACCATTTTGGGAGAGAAAATTAAGGTATAAATACATTCATCATTATTACTCAAAGGTACGTTGCAGTCTAGAGTTTATTTATCGTTTAATCGCATTCTCAAGCTTTAATATTTTTCATAACTACTCTCAAAATCTTATCTAACTTAAGCATATCAGAGTGACTATGAAAAATACAGTCTCTATGGCTTACGTTTGTCAATTCTTAATAGGTCACTTACAGAGTGACTATGAAAAATACAGTCCCTATAGCTTACATTTGTCAATTCTTAATAGGTCCCTTGCCCTTAACATATCAAAGAGCATCAATTGGCGTCATCTATGGGAACTTTTTTACCATTCCATTACTTATTTCTTTCAAAATTCTCACCTTTATTATTTAAAACACTTTGTTGGAAGTCTTTACTCTTTTATCTTAAGGCAAAATGGTCAATCACTCTAGAAATGTACCACACCCCTCCTAAGAGAAGCAAAGTTCCTCAGAATATATTTCATCTAACCATCATACCCACTAAGCGGCTCATTCAATAACTACTACTATTAAAAGCACCTTAGCTCATTTTTAGGAAGTCTTGGCAAAAACTATGAAAATAGACTTGGACTCCTTTAATGCTTACATTATAAGGGCTTTGAATGACAACATTGCAGTAGTCAATCCTCCTTCAACAATCGCTAGCCCTTAGGTGGAGTAGCCTTCTCTGCAAGCACACCTATAGGGATCTAGAGCCACTCATCAAAATAACAGAATTGGCACTCAATGAAACTAGATGTAATATTCTCCTTTGGATCAAAGAGAATAACGCTGACATTAAATACCCTTGAAGGCTAAACCTTAATAGGGTCGCTAAAAGGGACAAATCGCTTTTTTATAGGTTTTATAAAGATCACAAACATGGCATAAAACAGTGTTAGGACTTGAAGAAAGAGGTCAAACGATTGATACAAATAGGGGTCTTCCAAAAATTTGTAAAGGACAATAAAGGAAAGAGACCTCATGAAGATAATATGGAACCAAAAGCAAACAATTGCCCGCAAAAGATAGTTGGGGCAATCAACATAATTATGGGGGGAGAATAACTGAACAACTTGGGAACGAAACATAAACACTCAAATATATTCATCATTGAAATGGAAAAAGGCTAGTATGCTTATAATCACCTTTAGTCCTGAAGACAATGAATAGGTCAAGGTTTCACACAATGATGCGCTGGTTGTAAAAGTAATACTTAACAACTACCAAGTCAGAAGAATGTTAGTAGATGGGGGGAAGTACGATAAATGCCCTAATAGAGCAGGTGTACAAAGCCATAGGAGAGGTGTTGTCCAATCTCAAAAAATTAGGAAAACCCCTAATGGGACTTAAGGAAAGTAGTTGAAGACCATCGATACTACCACCCTTATGGTAGAAATAACAGATGAACACTCATAAAGAGTATCAATAACAAGAACATCATTCCACATCATAAATGAGAAGTTCTAATACAATGACATCCTAGGGAGACCGTACCTATTTAAAATAGGAGTTGTGCAGAGCATAAGGTGTTTAACTATGAAGATATCCACTCTTGAAAGAGTGGTAACCATTAGGGAGAGTCAAAAGACAGTGGTTGAATGCAATCACATAGTGCTTCAGTAAACACCCAAAGTGGAGGCATTTGATCCAGAACAGAGAGAACATTTTGAACTAATTGGTAAGTTAACTGAACTCAAAATTTAAACTGACAAAATAGTTAAGTATGGTACAAATATGAGCCAGCTAGCAACCGAGCAGCTAACTCATGTCATTCGGGAGAATCTTGAGGCTTTCACCTCTAAAGAAAAAGAGATACCAAGGATCCATCCTTTAATAGCATGTCACAAACTGAACGTAGATCCCAAGGCAAGGCTAGTAAAGCAAAAGAAATGGAGGTTCACCTTCAAAAGGCAAAAAGTAAAGGGAGAGGAAGTATCCAAACTCTAAAGAGTAGGTATTATTAGAGAAATAAAACACCCTAATTGGATGACCAATGTTGTTATGGTAAGGCAATCGAATGGCAAATGGAGGATGTGCGTCGACTTTACAAACCTAAATAAGGCGTGCTCGAAGGATAGCTTTCCACTGTCAAACATTTACTAGCCGGTAAAATCGATCACTTATTTTTCAGGCACAACTATTTGGATGCAGCATAAGGATACCACTAGATGCCAATGGATCTAGAGGATAAGAAAAAAAGACCTTCATCACTGATCAAGGAACTTATTGCTATACCAAGATGCCTTTCGAACTAAAAAGAATGCAAGATGACTTACCAATGGCTCATAAACTTTATGTTTAGGGAACAGACCGATAATAATGTAAAATTATATATGGATGATGTCATTGTTAAAACTGACGAATCTCATACAGATCATCTACAAGAAGTATTTGTTATTTTGAATAGGTACAACATGAAGCTAAACCCATAAATGTGCACCTATAGAGTCAAAACATGCAAATTTCTAGGGTTCATGATTTTTAAAAGAGGCATCAAGGTGAACACTAAAAAGATTCAAGCTATCCTAGACATGAAACCTCCCAAGATAATCAACAAAGTGCAAAAACTAAATGAAAAGATCATAGCATTAGGGCAATTCATTTCATATTCGATAAAGAGATGCTTGTCATTCTACAGAAGTTTAAAGAAAGTTAAACATTTTAAATAGTTCAAAGACTGCTAGACAACATTTAAAGAACTCAAATGTTCCCTGTCATTCCCTTTCTCTTGAGTAAACCCATAACAGGTGAAACACTTTATATATACTTAGCAACCAGACAGGAAACAATAGCCTTTGTCTTCCTTCATAAAGCAAATGATGAATAATACCTTATTTATTACATTAGCAGAGTCCTTCATGGGGCCAAGACAAGATATTTGAAGTTGGAAAAACTTACTATAGCTTTAATGGTCTAGGCAGGAAAACTGAGACCTTACTTCTAGGCATATAAAATTACAAAACCCTTCAACAACTAGACAAATTAGGGTGATTGATGCATTGGACCCTTAAACTCAGTGAACATGAAATTTGGTATGAGCTTTGGATGACCCTAAAAGTTCAGTGTTTAGTTG
>CATIWR010060287.1:0-16622 GCA_949677035.1 Omphalea diandra
GCTTTTCACCATTTTTGTCAATTCATTAAAGGAAACAAATTGACCATAAGTTTCAGCAAAATACCAAGAAAGACTGAATGAGACAAATCTACATTCTGTTTTCCTTGCTGACCAGAAATGTTCTGGTCATTCCAGCCAGAATGGAACCATTACCAACAAACGCACACCAGAGTCACATCTATATGAACTTCTGTGACTTCTATTAACCATTAACCTCATAGTCCTGTTCCAAACCTCTTCTCAGTCTTATAAACCTCTTAGAGTTGTGATTAGACGCTTCTTAGGTCTTCTCTTTTCTCTTCTCAGTCTTTGAGTTCAGATTGGAGCTTCCATAAGGTAGATTGAAAGTTCTAGACCTCTTCTCAGTCATAGGGTAATGATTAGACACTTCTATGTTCTGTGAGCTGTCATGATTTCTTGCTTCTTAGGTGAAGAGTTCAGTTCAGATTGGAACTTCTGTAAGGTTTCCAGTTCTAAACCTCTTAGAAGATTGATTATCTCCTTAGGTTCAGATTTGAACTCCCGTAAGGTAGATTCAAACTCGCTTCTGTAAGATGTATCACTTCCTTTTTTTAGTCTAAACCTTTGGCTTTACCTGAAAGCCAAGCCTGAATGCCAACTCTTTACAGTGTCTCTTCTAAGATTTAGGTTTTCCAAAGGGTGTAGGTCTTAATAAATCAATATAGCGAAAACTTAAATTTGATGTACATGTAAAACCTTGCCACAATCTAATGCCAGGTTTCTTGAATGTATTTCACTCTAATTAAAAGTACTTTCTATTAGATGGCATGGTCAACCAATAAGGGAAGTAGTTAAGTAGCTAAGGAAAATTCGATTAGTTTTGTAAGGTATGAATGCAACCAAAGAACGCAGCACAAACACAAAATTCTAAAATGAAGAGAGAAGGATAAAAATTGTACATCAGGCCAGGCCTCTGTAATGAAGTCCACAATGTCATAAGCTATGTCTCCTTGAACATCAATCTGCTCCTTCTCAGTTGGACCCTATACCAATCATCATCAGCAGCAATAGTAAAGGAAACAAAGACAGCCCAAAATATTACACACCTTAACAACGGAGGCTCCAGTAGCAAATTTTTTTCCAAGTTTCTTTGAAGCATCACTGAGTTTAACACCTAAAATACAATTTTCAAGCAAGAGGAAATGATGGTTAGGAAATAAAATTATTTTTAAAAAAATTGATAAAGAAAATCAAAGCAGCAAAATCCTCACCAAACAGGTCCAGCCCTTTTACAGTGGTAATGCATTTCCTCTTGTTACGTGTGAGCTTTTCAATTACAACTTCTTGCTTCTCCTAAAAGGATAGCATTGATGCAAAAATCTATTATATTAATATCAAGAACATTGTTAAATCCTAAAAGTCATTTAACAAATCTATTGCAACATAAGTTTACTATGTAAACCAAGACAGGAAAAAATTAAGGAACTTTTACTTTCTTCTTTATCTTTCCACCAGGAAGACGTTTCACTTCTTCCTTAGGTGCAGAAGTACTCCCTGCAATCCAGAGATGAGATGCTAATGTAACAAAATACCAAAAAACTCAAACATCATGCAAAAAACATCACCAGAACTACGTCAGTTTTATAGTATGAAAAAAAAATAAAAAAGAATTAGTTAACTAACTTCCTGAACCAGAGCAACATGACTCCTTAACTGGAGCACATTCACAGCCATGCTCTTCATGTATAAAGTGCCAAAAGATACAAAAAGCAAAGAATATCACACCACAGGGTTGCAAAATCAAATTCATATCTTGTCTCATTCGCTGTGCACTTCACAAGAAGCAATTTTCATTTTCAACACATTCCCAAGAAGAAGCAAACATTTACATTCCACTTATACATTCACATTACTGAAGACAACTTCAGTACCACTAAACCAAAGACTCATTGGTAGCTTATAGGTGGAAGGTCCACAAATTTTCTGCCAAGTTAATGTGCCCAAATGTGAACAAAAATATCAGTTCAACAAGACCAGTTTGAATCAGTCACCGTAAACAGATAATAATAATAATAATATTATTGTCATTTACAGTTAGTCATAAATATAAGTAAAAGAATGTGATATGTCCAAAAAATACTTGGAATAGCATAAAACGTATCACACTGGTATATACAATCGTATAAGCATCTACGGACAGACATGTATATGAATACGCATACGCATATATATATGCCAAAGAAGGTCACCTGAAGGAGTAGCACCGTCGCTGCCGGTCGATGAGATACCTGCGGATTGTAACTGCTCGGCAACCTTATCAGCTTCCTTGGCATTTGCCTCTGCGGGAATAAAAAATAAATTTTAACAATCATATGATAAGAAAATTTAAGAATTATGGGGGAAAAAAAAATTAGGACCTTTGATTAGATCCGGATAAAGATGGGGGGCGTTTTGGATCAACCAGGGCTTGCATTTCTCGAAATCAGGACCGAATTCACAGTACTCAGCGGGCAAACTGCAAATTGGGCAGTAGAGTACGCGCACCGGTTGGGGTTTCTCCGCCATTAAAGCTCTACCTATGGCCGGTGGAGTGAGGAAGCGGGGCGTTTCGAGGACGCAACCGTTGAATAAGACGGCTCTGTTAGCGTTACAAGCGTAATGTTAAAATCTATACAGAACCGATCGAACAAAAGCGAATGTGTTTTCTCAACAAAAGGGCGGCGTTGGATAGACAGAAACCCAATAAGACATGGATTTTGAGCCATATATTGATATAAAGTGGGCCTATTGCTTCAGCCCACAAGGTTTCTTAGCTTTTGGGTCAAGACTCGAGACTTGTCCAGTTGCTAGGGTAAGTGGCATTAGAGTGTTTTTATTTTTTTTAGGGAAAATTTAAATTATTTTTAAAAATTTTTGGATACAATGATTAGTCTTATTCAGTGAGATAATAAGGACAAAATTATAATATGAAGACCAAAATCGTGTACTGATTGGGAAAAGTAAAAAATTGAAATAAGTATGCTGAGGAAGGGTAAATATCATGTAAAATCTAAAAATTCTTTGCGCTTTAACCCAAAAAAAAAAAAAAAAAAAAAAACTTTCAATCATTATGAAAATCAATCACTATATTAATGTTGTCAAACTCGGTCCGGCGCAGCCCAATTGATAGACTAAAAATTTTGAAAAGTGGACTCTTGGCCCGTTCGAATGAATCATCAAGTCTGAAATAGAGGAAACTCTATCTTTTTTATTTTTAAATTTGATTTTAGAAATTTTAAAAGTGTATTTATTAAATTATCATCAATAATAAATATAATAATTATTTTATTTTATTTTAAGTAAATTTATTGTAATTTTATAATACAGCTTTTTGAATTTTAGAATAATAAATTATTATAAAAATGATATAATTTTTTAAAATAATATATTATTATAAAACATCAAAAGTAATTTATTAAAAATTATTATGTCAATATTGAATTCATGTAATTTTCATTTATTTCATAATATATATTTGATGCAGTAAAATAATATTTATTATTTTTAAAAATAATTAAAATATTTATTTTATGTTTTGAAATTATTATATATGGATAAAAATTTTTATTTAGAAATCTTTATTTACAAAATTTTTCATGTTTATTATTAAAATCATATATGTATATAATATATGTGTTTTTGATATAATATAAAATATTAAATTATTAATTAAAATTACACTTTGATTCGGTTTCAATTTAATATTAATTTGACTGAGTCGTGATTGTCTAACTTGATCAAATCAAAGATGGAGTCTAGTTTTAAAATCATTATATTTATTTTTTTATTATTATGTTAAAAAACAAACTTATTTGTAATCAACATTTTCAATATAATATTTTTGACCGCAATTCAAACATAATTTTCGAATATATCTTTACTTTGAGTTGAGATTTTCTCAAAGATTTTTGCTATTTAAGAAATTAGATTGAGCGTAGTATGAGAAATTTTGTTATTATGCATACAATCACTAGACAAATGCAGATGCGGAACACATTAACAACCAACCCATAGATGAAATTATGGAGGGCCACTAACATGAATAAAATGTTCATACAGATCTCTAGAAATCGATAAATATTAAGGTTAAATACTCTTTTATTTCAGAAGTTGATTCTAATATATTATTTTGTCTTTTTATTTTCAAAAATAAATTATAATTTTTATCTTATTAAATTAAATAGTCATTCTGTCTATGACTGAGTGTTTTACTATTAATCAATATGATAAAAGTCGAAATTTAGTAAAGATACCTTATATAATTCTTATGTTCAACTTTCATTTTTTTATCATTTTTTCTACAACCAATAAAGCAATCCATAGCCAACAAAATTAAACCTTCATTAAATGCTAACTAAAGATAAAAATCAACCATTGGAAGCAAAACCAGTCTAAACAAAGAGCATTTGTTGATCACTAAAAGAAAAAAAAATTATGAAAAAAAAAAGAAGCAATAAGGCTTCGAAATTTATGAGAAATTTCTTTTATCTATCCATATATCATCTACAATTCACAAGGCATTCCTACACTTACAAGCTCCATTCCTTTTCAAAATGCAATTGACAATAAGGAATAGCTTTTTATAAATTGTGAAACCAATGGAAGAGTGTAATTTTCACTATGAGGTTCAAAAATTGATACCTATTACAAAACTTTAGTAAACTCAAACTTCGATCGTACTGAAAGTATAATACCACTACTCCTTACACCACCATTGAAATATTCACCACCATCATCATCATGCAAAATTGTCACACCACCAATATCTTTGGTAATTAAATCTCTCAAAATAAAATTTCTCTTCAATTTACTTCTTTTTTTTTTTTTTTTTTTGGCAACAAGACATATCTTTTTATAAGAAGATTTAATATATATTATCTTATTATGGTTGAACATTTGGTAATTTCGAACCAAACTGAATCGAATGAATCAAAATCGAATAGACCAAATTATATATACAATTGCACTAAATCAAATATAATATTATATAAAAATGAGTAAAACTATATTGATGAATAAGAAGTTTAGTTTAATTAATTCGGTTTTATACCAAATTTCATACATCATGCTATGTTCAAAAATACAAAATTCTAAGTCTCTGAGTCACTAATATAGAAAGAGGCACACAAATCTAAAATAAGCAATTAAATTTGAAAGAAGAAAGTATAAATTATCAAACCTATAATTAAAAGCAAATTAAATTTCAGATTATAGAAATCAATCACAAATGCCATATTTTTTTATTCTTAAAAAAAACAATATTTTTTTAATTAATCTATTCATCAACAATCATTCTCTCAAACAAAATGATAGATAAAGAAAATTTAAAAATTAACTTCAATGTCAATATTGATATAAAAATAAAAAACATAAATAATAAGTCAAAATTCAGTCAATAAGATAAATAAATACTTAAGAATAAAAAGGAGACAACAGTGTCAACACTAAACAAGTTAATAATATGTTGCACACTTAAAGCACAACTTTCCAAATCCAAACAAATGAATTTTGAGTTTTAGATCTACAATCTTAAGAATCTAACCCTTTCAAGATTCGGTTGAAGTGACACATAGTTGTGTTTCTTGATTTCCTTGATAGCCAGCCATATATAGAGCAACATAAAAACCACAAAAAAGCTCCTTAAAGACGTCAAGAAGGAGAAGAAATCCATATCTCACGATGTAAAATATTGAACAAAGAAGATGACATACGGGCTATTTATCTTTAGTCAAGAAGAAAATTGAATGAAGAAGAAATATTTTATGAGTTTCAGTTTTGAGAACGAAAAATAATCTAAAAAATAAATAAAAGATTGGTAAAGAAAAAAAAAAGATGAAGATTAGGGGGACAAAAATTTGCACGGCTGTATAGAAAGTAGGATAGTTCATAGCATTAGAGTTATATTCTATTCTAGATAAATTACTTAAATAATCTTAAGTGTTTTATCAATTACAAATTCATTTATTCGGTTCTATTTTTATAAACTGAATTAAAAATTATATTTTTAATTAAATTCATTTGTTTAATTTAATTTTTCAATTTTGATTCAATTATGTTTACCCTTAATTCTGATGTAAACATAATTACAAACAAAAATAATTTGAAATTTTGAATTTTTCAAAAAAAAACCGTGACCCAACCGGCTTATCATTTTTTTTTCTATGTGAAGATCAATTTCAATTCTCTTTTTTATATTTTAATCAGAATATAGTAAATAAGTTTTGATGAGGTGGAGGATTATTGATTGAGTGTGAATAAGTGATCTTGTGCGAATGATATTAATTTGTTGATTATTGTTGATGTTGTCTCGTAAACGTCAAATAGTTATAGTTCATAAGAAAACAAGAGATACCGTAGGAATAATGATGATGATGATATAATTTTGTTATTAGAGAGGAAAATAAGTGATGGATTTGAAGAAAAAATTATTTTTTAAGAATTAGTAGAAAATAAATAGTAATGAAGGAAATTTGAATATAAAAGTAAGGATAGCGTGCTTTATTTTATACACATTTAATGATAAGATGGATAAAAAGAATACTTAATTCAAAATATAAGAAAATTATAATTTATTTTTGGAAACAGAAAAAACGAACTAGAACTCACCTTTCTTTTATGAGAGGCAAAAAACGTGTCTGAGCCCGGGTTCGAACCGGGGACCTCTAGTGTGTGAGACTAGCGTGATAACCAACTACACCACCCAGACAATGTTGTGTGTTTTTTAAACAAAAATATAAAGTGTTTTCTCTCCTTTTCTAGACCACCTCTAACCCACTTTTTATTCAACAATGACGTAAAAGCATTCCATTAACTCTTTATTTTAAATAGTATATTTTATGTGATAAACAGTATCTTTGTGAATATTTAAATATAAAAAGTATAATATTTTTATAAAGTTTAATAAATTCTTTATATTTTACTATTTATTTTACTCTATCCAATAAATATTTAATGTCTTAAAATTTTTTTCACCTTTTCTTTTTATATAATAAATATTCAGTGTCTTTATTTCACTTTATTCAGTAAATATTTAAGGAAAAATAACATTTATCAATAAGTTATTAATATATATCTTGAAAATTGGAATATATGTTAATTATTATTGGAACAATAATCAGTTTTAGATGTGGAAAGTCAAACTCACTATTTAATTTATAATTTAAATATATAAAAATTATTGGAGTTTAAAAATATTATTGGAGTTTTTTTTTTGTTGCATGACTCTTCATAATAAAAGAAATAGTTTAAATAAAATGTCTATTGGGAATGCTCTAAAAGCATCTTCAACTGTGCTTTTTGAAATAAAAAGTACATTTTAAGTAATAAAGAGTATTTTAAATAATTTTTAAATATAAAAAGCAAACAAATTTATTTAAGTTCAATAGAGTTTTTATATTTCAATATTCATTTTGTTTGATATCATAAAAACATTTAATGTTAATTTAATTTTATTCCATAAAAATATTTTTTAATATTATTGAAAGAGAGAAAAAAGTTTTTCACGAAATGAATCTAATAGAAAATAAGATAACAATTAATGATATGCATAAAAAAAACTGAATTATATTAATTATATTTTATATAAAGAGTGAATTTTAGTTCTCTATATGTAGAAAGTAAAACTCACTCTCTAATTTATAATTTAGAGTTAAAAAGTGTATTGTAGTCTTATTTTATTTGAGCACTCTTTATAATAAAAAATTTAAGTTGAATAAATAGTGGATTAAAAATGTTTTAAACTATTTTATTATAAAGAATGGTTGAAAAAAATAAAACTCAAACATACTCTCTAACTCCAAATTATGTATTAGTAAATGAGCTAACTTTTTACATGTAAAAAGTCAAAATTTACTTTTATATAAAATATAATTAATACAATTTAATTTTTCACATATATCAATAATTGTTATTTTGTTTTATATTATTTTTTTTTTTGAAAATATTTTTCTCTCTCTTCTCACAATATTCAAAATTTAACATTAAATACATTTATGAGATAAAATAAAATGAAGTGAAATATAAAGAGTCTATTTGACTTAAAATAAATTTATTTGCTCATTTATATTTAAAAATTTTTTAAATATTATTTATTACTTAAAATATGTTATTTATTCTAAAAAGTATCGTTCGAGATGTTTTTAAAAGGTATGTAAAGGAAGCAAAAGTACCTACGTCTCAGTTTACTGCACATCCATGAAGATGCCATACCACCAACATGGATGATAAACCAATGTTGGTGTAACCCTAATTAACAAATCATATGTCATGGGCTAATTTTCAAATTATAAGGATTTTTTTTTCTTTTTCATAGGGTGACATTAACTTTCCTTATAATATTAAGCTTTCTCCGGTGTTATTCCTATGATTTATATTTTAAATATATAATTATTTATCCACTAAATACCAACCAGGATCATATAATATTAACACACTCAACCTAATAAATATAAAATTTTTAAAGAGAAAAATACAAAATATATATAGGATGACAAGTATAGCATCATAGTAAAAGTCATCCAATATTTTTTGAATAATGATATTAACGCTCCCTTATAATTGATTATTATATCTTTTATGTACTGTGCTAAATTTTAAATACTTTGTTTATAATTTTATGATTCTCATAAGAGAAAATTTATTATTAAAATTTGGAAATTCATTATGAAATTTGAATTATATCAATAATTTTTCAGAAAGGGAATGTTTCATTTGTTTTTTGTGTTCTTCAAATATTTTATCATGACCATTGTAATTCATATGAGGCCAGCAATACCAACAAATAAATTAAAATATAATTTCAAAAAGTCTTATAAATTATTTAACTAAATATACAGCATACTTGTATTCAATTAAATTTAAGACTAAATTATTATTTGTTAATAATCATTAATGTAATTTTCAATTTTTAAAATTAAAATCATATATATTAATTGTGTTATCTCTCTCTCTCTATATATATTCAATCTCAAACTCAATTTTAAACCAGTGTTTTCTATTTATCAAATAATTATATTAGTAATATAATATTTTTAATAAATGATAATATAATATATTTTCATTTTATCATGTGATAAATAAACTAATAATTAAATAATTAATTTCTTTAACTAACCAAAAGAAAGTATATAAAAATTAATATAAAAATTATTTAATAAAAAAATTTAATAGATATAAAATTATCCACATAAAATAAAGTTTAAAAATATAGGAAGTTTTTTATATTTGTATTATTTAAGATTTTAATAAAAATAAGTATTCAAGATTCTATATAATAAAAATTAAAAGAATTAAATAGATAAAAGAAACTCCGATGAAAAAATGAAAATATAAAATTTCTTTTTTTTATTGAAAAATTAAATTATTATCAAAATTTAGTATATAAATTTAAATATAATTATTTATTTTATTTATTTAAAAATGTCTAAATAATTTATAATTTTTATAAAACAATAATAATTTTTTAATTATTAAATTAATTAATTATTTAATAAGAATAAATATTAAATTAATCACACGTACAATTTAGAATTCACAAATAATTAAACTAAAAATTGATAAGTGCAAACCAAAAAGCTCAACGCACCTTTCATTAGATCTTTAAACTATGAGTTAACTTTTGACAATATCAACAGGCTACTACCACACGTTTCCAATATATATATATATATTTGAAGCAGACGCTTTTCTAACGTTATATACATTTTAAATGTTAAGATGGATTGTAATATTTTTAAGTATTAATTGTAATAAAATAATAAAATGGTTAGACCAGTGACGTATTAGCTACAACATGTCAAAAGATAGAAATAATTAAATATATAATTAGTCTATGATTAGAACAATAAAATCTTTAAGAAGGATGCATGGAAAATGAGTAATTCATTTGTTTATTATGCTTATTATAATTAAATAATTATTCATTTGAAAGTATAGAATGAAATTAATAAACATAAAAAATAAATTAAATATTTTTATAATGATAACAATACCATAATGTAAAAATGATTACTTTATCCTCAAATTTGACATAATTTATAGTTTTATTTATCTATTTTGACAAAACGATTAAAATTTTTAAACCTACTGTTCTATTAAATGGAATAATCATTTTGTTAAGATTTTTTTGAAAATTATTATTAGTCAAATACTATTTGACAGTTAAGATGTATTTTTAGTTGTAATCCTTATAAGATTCTTGCTATTATAAAAAAATACAAACTTTTATTTATTGTTTTTGTAAAATGACATTTATTTTTTCTCATTGCCATTGTCACGTTGTCTTCTTCCTCCTCAACACATGTGCTATCAACGGTGAGAATATGACGACTTCAATTTGGGCTTCTGAAATTCATTATTTTTTTTTTAAAAAAAAAAATATCTGTATTCCTCTTTCATTTTGATTAAATTTGAGGCATATTGCTTTGTTCAGCTGTGGGCCGGCTGCCTGTTTCAGTAAAAAGACTATATGGCTGCTGGTAGGTGGGACTTATATATATAGCCACCGGATTGTCAAGATTGGGTCCACGATACAGCACTTGAAACCAATGGATCAGCCAGTGCTGACATTAGCATCTGACAGGCAAGTTCTTGGATTCAATGGTTCGAATGCAACCAATATTTGAACAATTTGACTTTAGTATGTCAGCATCTATCGTCCATGTGGATTGTATTTGCCGTCTAATCTTGTGCTTCAAAGAGCTGATTTTCTTGTCGCATGTGAATGATGATGATCCAGACTTTTGCAGAAGGCTCCTTTGTTTGGTTTCAGAATTTTATAGTTATTCAGAAATCCTTTTTTTTCCCCTCATGAATGTTGAACAATTTGCATTTTTTCTCTATTTTGTGTTCCATTTTGTTACTTAAACATATTTGAAATTATTATTTTAATTTAAATTTTGAGAGTTGATTGAAATTTGGAATAACAATTGCTAATTGTTCAATTGTGAATTGAAATTTATAAGTAATGACTACACTTTTGAATATTTTCAAATAATCAGTTCAAAATTATGCTTGATCATCTATAATCACTTCTCACTGATTATGAGCTCTTTTTTTTGGTTTTTCTTTAATTTTTTAATAAAGTGAGTATCTTTACTATGTTTTATTACTTTTATTTGATTCATCTCTTATTATTGAAAGTTTTATATTTTTTTAGAGTTAATTCTTTTCTTTGATGAAATTTTTGTAATTTGAGATTGATTATTTAATTATTTAATAATAATAGATTATCAGTCATTGCCTCTCATATCTAAAATAAATATATAATGAAGATTTTTATAATTGATAAAGATGCAAAATCATTAAAACACATTCATAATTAAAATAATATAGTAATCGTATAGTTGAATCTATATATTATTATTAATTGTATTGAGAATTAAATTTATATTAATAATCTAAATTATAAAAATATTTTTTATAAATATCATATAACTAAATATAAATAAAAAAATAATTTACTCTAAAAAAGTGTAACCAACTATTCTATATTTGTTTTTAAGTAAAAAATGATTTAATTTATATTAAAAATTTTATTAATAAAAAAATATTACACACACACATATATAACATATTAATGTGATTGAAATTTCTTTGAATTTGGTTATATATATGCTGATATAATAAAATATTGTTAAACTTTTCACATATGTGTGCATAAAAACATATATATGACTTACAATAAATAATAAAAATTAATATTAATTTTTTATATACCTTGCATTTATTATTTTAATTTAATATTCATTCATTTTAAAATTCATGTATATGTATTGTAAGTATTTTATTAATAATTTATTTTTTTAAAAAAATAATTTTAAATGTATTTATTATTTTATATTTTATTATTAAAAAATAACTAAATAACATATTTTTATAAAAATATATATTAATAATCACAAATTAATAATTTATTAATTTAAATAAAAATACGCAACACGTGGTTTTCAACAAATTCTTAAAAAGAACGGAGAATAAAACGGAAGGAAAAACAAAATTTGTTGAAATGTGAAAACCATCATTACAATTTCCTTCATTTTCAAGTAAACATTTACAATTGGTTTCTTTCATATAATGCAATTTTTGTGATGCTTATCTTTTATGAATAAAGCCAAATCGATTGGGTTATGTTGTGAACACACATCCGCAGCCTCTAAGGTAGCATGCGTGAGCCCATGAAATTATCCATCCAAGTTACAGCAAACTCTAATCTGACCTGGACTTCATTTCGATATAAAGCATGATAAATTTTTTAAAGGGTTAAGGGTGGTTTAGGTATTTTAATTATTTTAAGATGTTAATTTAAAAGAAGGTCGAGAAAAAATCTGTGCTCTTACATTTATATTTTAAAAATTGTGAATTTTTTTTATGGTAATTTGAGATTCATAGTTGAACTTCATTAGCGCCTATGGTTGAAATACACACTAATACTAGTAAAAATTTAAGAAAAATGACTTATTTTATGTTTTTTTTTTTAACTTTTTGAAAAATGTCTAATTGAATTCAAATTTGAATTAAAATTTTTTTTATTTATTTTTATGAATCAAAATATATTTAAAAATAGAAAATTAATTTTCACTCTTTCTAAAGAATAATTTTCTCAAAATCTAAATAAAAAATAATAATATTAGACCTATATCAATTTCCAACAAAAGAAAAGTTGAGAAAGTGAGAATTGGTACAATTCCAATTTTTTAGTTCTTGTTTGAAAATGAGATAGGCAAATTTCTACAAAATGCACTGAGATTTGAATGAAACCACCACCAAGACAAGCTTCATCAACAATCGAATCTTCTTTCACTTATTTATTAATTTGTATAGTATATATAAATATATATGATTTATATATTGTATATTTAAGTCATATAACAGTATACACAGTTGTATTTAAGCTATATTTATTATACATAGTTTACACATAATATTATATATTAAAAAAATAGAAAAAGATATTTAAATTTTAAATAAATATAAAATTAGATTTATATATATATATATATATACAGACTTAAATCGTGATTATAAATTAGATGAATTAATTTATTTAAATATATTTTTCTGTATCATAAATATAATCAACTCCATTTATATCAAATGACGTGACATGTATAAGCAGACAAAACGACAAAGTGCGCTCAATCCATTTTCAGCGACCTATTTCAGTAACCAAATGACTAAAATATCCTTAGAACCTACCGTACACCAAAAAAACAAAAAAAAAAAAGAGAGAGAGAGAGAGAACTTTTTACTATCTAATTTTTACTTTCCTCTCAGCATTTCTTTGGAACGCAAAAGAGAGTCCAGCCGCTGCAACTTTAGTTGCTGCTTAAACCTATTGATAAAGTCATCAGCTTTTGAGTCAACCCCTTCGTCTCCAAGCGAATCCGTTTTCTCCAACCTAGTCGTAGCAGGCCGCCTCCGCTCCACGCTCTCTCTGTTCTCCTCATCCACTGACTTCTTCAACTCTCTCTCCGCCGCCTTAGTCACCACCATAGACTTCGATTTACTCCGCTTCACCTGATGCTGCACCTCATCATGACCTATGTCCTCATGTGGATCCGAAGACCCAGTCTCCACCTCGGACCTGTAGAAAGACGAGAGATTTATGGACTTGACACGTTCTATGAAGGATGGAGCTCGTTCGAGTTGAACCGGTGGGTCAATTCCGCCTATAAAGTCCGGAGTTGTTTCGGTTAGTGGGTTTGGGGGTGGGTACTTGTACAGCGATAAGTTGATGGATTTGACTCGGTCCAAGAGAGAGGGAGCTCTAGCTAGCGGTCGAGTTTCTTGTTCGTGTTGGGTTCGGTTCTTGGACCCAAAACGGGAAGTGAGAACAACGGTGCCGATGACGAGGTTGAGCAGTAAGAAAAGAGAGGAGGGTGTCAACCAGCCTGTCGTGAATCCCCATAACGAAGTTAGTGATGGTTGGTCTGCCATAGCATACGAGAGATTTGCAGTGGTAGTGTCTGGAGTGGAGTGGAGTGGAGTGGAGTGGAGAGGAGCAGTGGTATTTATTAATGGTCTTGATTTCCTTGCTATGAATTGTTTATTCGTGGACTTTGAGTCAACTGTAGGAATACTAGTATTAAATGATAAACGATAATTTAAATAGTTATAAATGATAGTTAATAACAGTAATGATGTTTGATAGCGTATTGGCATTTGCCACGTGCTTGTTTAATTTGAGGAAAAGATAAGAAGAGTTGTTCGTTGAGAAAATGTTTTTGAAAACTGGTGTGAGACAGACTGGTTTATATATTTAATATTTTTTTCTAATTTGTTCAAATTATTTTAATAATATTTTTAAATTTTATTTATTATTAAATTAATGTGGTCAATTGAATCAATATAACTTAACTGATTAATTTGATTTTAAAAATATTGGAAGAGGGATGGATGAAAAGGAAATTATTATTGTTTGATGGTAATGATTGTTAGTTAGGCCTACATATAAATCTAGAAATTTTTGTTTGTGGGGCAAATATATATGTATTCATCGGCAAAAATATGGTTGCATAGTTTTTTAGTAATTATCAAATTGAACATAATTTTTTTTCAAGACTGTAATTTTATTTTTTGATTAATCAATCTCTATATGTATTTTTACAAGTTTGCAATATTGAAGATATGTTAATATGTTAAATCAAAATTCATATTTTTTTCTTTGGATAAGATTAGATTTGTTAATATTTTAAAAAATATTAAATTTAATTATTAATTCCTAGATGATTTTATCCTTAATATTGCATGAAAATATTAATTTTTTATTAAACATTTTATTTTATTGAGAATATTAATTTTATATGTACAATCATCTAATTATTAATTTTATATATACAATCAACTAGTTATTTAATCGATTTATTTATAAAAGAAATAGATATGGTATAATACTAATTATATTATTATAGATTTTAAATAAAAATTAATAATTTGAAATTAAAATCCAATTTAATACACAAAATAATTGATAATGTGTTTATAATTCAAATACAAATTAAAATTGCATATAATTATATTAACAAACTATGTGTAATATGGATAATTTTATTTTAATTTAGATATTATATTAATAAGTTAATAAGTAAGTGAAGAATTAGTTTATGTTAATTAGTTTATTCTTACATAATAATTAAATAGTGTATTAAACTTTTTAACCATGTGAAATTCAAATTATTAAGCGACAACTATTTAAGTATATGAGTAAATAAAAATTGTGAAGTATGGAGCAAATATAATTTTTTTTATTATGAATGCAAATATTATAATTATGAAAAACTAATTAAGAACTCTCTCTCTCACACATATACTTGTGTATGGTTTGGGACAATGAGGGCAATATAGGGACAACAACCCCATTAACCCACCGTTAATCCGTTCCTAACTAGTCCCGAACAAAAAAATAAAAATAAAAAATCAACCGATGAACTCGAACTAAAATATTCAAATGAAACTAAAATTAAGTTTAGAGAGTCGGTTGTGTGTAAAATAAATTAAAAAATCAATATTTTAATATTATTTTCGTTTTACACTATTTGTCATTTTAGAAATTTTTTTATTTTAATATAATTATTATTTTACATAATATTAATTATTTATTTTTCAATTTTATATTTATTATCATTTTTTTTCTTTTTTAATTAAATATTTTCTTATTAGTATTTGTTTAGAGTTCTAGTTGAAGACAATTAAAGATATATTAGTAAATATTAATTAAAATTAATTCTAATTAATTATTTTTTTACTTTAAATGCACAATT
Source organism: Omphalea diandra (assembly GCA_949677035.1). Taxonomy (NCBI): domain Eukaryota; kingdom Viridiplantae; phylum Streptophyta; class Magnoliopsida; order Malpighiales; family Euphorbiaceae; genus Omphalea; species Omphalea diandra. The sequence goes on from CATIWR010060287.1 coordinate 15,759, forward strand.
CTGAAAATATAAATATTGTAAAATCGAGAGAGTTTTTTTTGTTTTCATTTGCTTTTAGATAGTTTGAAAAGAATTTTTAAAAATACTTCTTTTGAAATATTATTCATATATGATGCTTTATTTGAAATATAGCATTATTTTCTTACTTCTTTAGCTTATTTTTGTTTCATTGAATCTCGCATTTAGAATTTAAATTTCAGATTTTCTTTTTCATTTATTCGGTTATTGCATTTTATGCTTTATATTATTTGATAAAATGTTAATATTTTCATATTCTTATGGTATTTGAAATGACATATATAATTTAAAAAAATTTATTTTTTTAATTTTTTTAGTTTAAACTGGATTTAAAGTAAATTTTATGCAACCCGTCTAACTCAAATTCATTGCCTTCATCATATTTTAGTTTGATTTTAATTTTAAAATTTTCAAATAAAAACATTTGATTTGATTTGACATATGAGCCTCAAACTGTCCTAATTAATATTTACACTCCTGTTGATAATATATATATATATATATATTCACATCTATTATTAATATGCCAAAATATATTTTTATTGGATTGTTTTAGGGATTTTTGGGCAAGTAATAGCGTGTTTGGAGGTGCTCTTATTTCTGGGATGGTATTGTTTCAGATGTATTTACAATATCCTCTGCTTATTCCTATTCTCATGCTCATAGACTTGTCAACAAGGACAATTGATGGCTTAATACATAGATTGCCCCTTATACTATTTATGATTGGTCATTTTAATATTTCACTTTTAATTTTGATTAATTTAACACTTTAATTTTTATTTTTTATCTATTAAATCATTTTAATATGATTTATGGTCAATTAAATATAAATTGTTGATATCA
>CATIWR010060299.1:0-19065 GCA_949677035.1 Omphalea diandra
GCTAATTTACAAATGAGAACACTGGATGTCACAGTTATTGGTTTGACAAAAGAATTTAGATGTTATAGTTTTGGTATCAAAAAGGGCTCAAGCATACGCGGGGCAAATGTACAAATCTTGGTATGTATGACATCGCAGGGCAGACGGGCAAATCCCAGATGTTGAGTGCTCTGATAGGTACTGATTATAGCATTACAGATTATGGATATGAATAATATGAGTTTAGTAAATGAACACGATCATTATAGTTATTGGTATCAGAGCAAATATGAATACGGTCGTTACAGTTTAGTGGTATCAGAGCCATATGAGTTATGTCACATGAAAATGGTTTATTAGTATCAGAGCAACATGATTTCTAAACTCAATTGGTCATTGCAGTAATCTTCATCTCCATGGATTTGCCTAGGTGGCCATCAATGGTTGCCACCTTATGCCTTAAAGATCACTATTTTGTTTTAACGATCACTATCTTGTGCCATAAGAGTCACCATCTTGTGCCTTAAAGGTTTCCATTACAAGTTGTAATTTACAAATAACAATCTATACTATTTTATTATTACTAATAAAATAAATGATTACAATAAAAATAAATGACATGCACATCGTATTTAAAAAATTACAACTATTGAAAAATAAAGAAATCAAAAGCCGATGACATTGGTCTAAAGGGCCATACCATGCAAAATTACATAATAAAAACATCCATATATGCTAAACAAATTATGTTAGGGCAATTAACAATTATATGAATAATCCATTTGGGTCATAGGGATAGCGCCCTTATTTAGGTCTAAGGGGCAGTGCCCATTAGAAAGGTCTAAGGGGTAACAACCCTGATGGTGGTCCCATTAGTCGATCAGTAGGCAAGGAGTGAAGAGGGCAGCACCCTTAAAAGGTAAATGGTTTACCTTACTTATTTGTGTGAGTCACAACTTAAATTCTAATAGGTTTAATCAATTAGATTAAGTTTAATCAATTAGATTAACTAATTTATTCATAACATAAGTAATTAATCATTGTTTGATTCTTAAACAAATTCATGAAGTTTATCATTCCATTCAAAATAGGTTATTCTCATTCAATGATTAAATTGATCCTTAAATAAAAGGATTAATTTGTTCAAAATAGATTACCATTGAGTAACACTTAATCAATCCGCTATGATTAATAAGATGAAAAATAGAACACAAAGTTCTTGTTAAATTGTATTAATCGAATTAATAATAGATCATAAGAAATGTAATCACGTTAATCAAATCAACATTGTCAAATCGTTTAATCACATTAAGCCCTAAAACACATTAATCTAATCAATGTATTATTTTTGTTTTCATGCAAATCAATCAAATCGCCCTTAAATCAATTTGTTTATCATCAAACCATAGAATCATTTTTCAATACAAGACATCTATGTTCACATGTATAATAGTTATACATAGAACAACGTCAAATTCAATTTAATTGAATTTACAAATGACTTTGATACCACTGTTGAGAATTGCAGAACATGCTGAATGGAAAACAAAAGTTTTTACACAAAGAATCCCATAAAGGATCCATTCGATTTGATTAAATTAAAATGAAAGGTTGCAAATCTTACTAATCTATTGGAAGGTGATAGATCTATTAAAAGGCTGAGAGGAGATTTGCACTAATAACACCTTACCTTGAGCTTGAAATTGGATCAAGGCATCGCTAAAGTATGATTGTCCTCTATAAGTATCCATACGAACAAGTTACTTCCAAAATTTAGGGTAGGATTTTTCTCTCTCTCTCTTATTTGTGTTTTTCTGAAGAAAATGTGAATACACTTTTTTATCTAGAAAACCCTCAAACGTGTACACACACACACACACACACACACACACACACACACACACAGATATATATATATATATATATATATATATATATCTTAACCTTTAAGATATTTATGCCAACTATGTATATAAAAGATACATGTAAGATAATATGTTATTTCGTTTTAACTTCTAAAATAAAAAATATATTAAATAATCTCGATAATATCTCTAATTATCTTAATTATAAATGGAGAGAGCATTAAGCCAAATTTCATTTTGGACCTATTCTATGTGTTCGACCTTATAGGTTCATATAATGTTAGCAGTGGCCTAAAAACCTATTTTTGATCCACAAGTCATAAGTGGCCTCTAACAAGACATTATGACTACCCAAATTATTTGAGGTCAATAATCCGTCCTAATCTATTTCACAAATAGTATTATAATCCTTTTGACACATTATATCTCAATTGAGCATAAGACATGGATCATGTCATCCTTATATAGTTTAATTCTTTCTTGATCTCTAAGTAAACTGATATAAATGACATTGATAACCTTTATCAATTCATTACCACATGGCTATGCAATCTCTTCAGTCTAATTTATCAAGGGGCCTAAAGATATATTTCTCATAATATGTGAGGGATAAATTCCTTTTTAATCACCCATATTCCTTTGTATGATTTACTCCATGTCTAATATAGTATGTATGATCATTTGGTTAAAGATAATGTTAGACTATATCAAAACATAAAGTTCATCATATTTGAATTTATGATGTTTTTCAAGTCAGAGGATTAAGTTAATACTATTGCATGAGAAACACTTATAACTATTAATCCATGTAGCATTCTCATAGCAGGTTGGTTTAATACAATGTTTCTTAAACATTTACTTATATGTTTGATTTAATATCACATATCCATGACTAGTAAAACATAGTCATCAATCAAACACATACTAATCTTCATTCATTATTACCTTAACAATAATGACTGACTAGGGACAATTTATAATATAATTCTTAATAGCTAAAAGTTTAACTATCAATTCACATATTTAGCCATAAACAAAATATAAAATATAAAAAAGATATTTAATGAAATTGCAACCATGACATTATTAAAAAAATGTCCATTACAAGCATTGGCCTAGGGCACATAACTAGCACCTTTTAGCTCTTTTTTTGTTATATTAATTTCTATCACATGCATGTGAGATCTATCAATACATGGGGCTAGGTGTTTGCTTGAATTGAACATTAGATTTTTTTTTGTCTCTAGTGATTATCATTACCGGGTAATGGTGAACTTTTATTACCTTATTTTGAATTTTTTCTAAATATAGTTCATTGTTTAATGATTCTATTGTGTTCAAACTATTTAATGTGATATTTTTTATTATTTATTTTTCTCTTACCTCTTATCCATGATTGTTTACATTATTTAATTCCTGTTAAGATTGCAAAGCTAATGTTGTTATACCAATAGTAAAAGGTTATACAACCCTGCAATTAGCAGGATAGACTAGTGCATACAACCTTTTATATTGGAGTATGCAGGCTATTGTTGCTATCATAACAACAACTATAAGTCTTTTAATGTCCATTTTGACAATGCAATTGCCCATTTAGTTTTTTTCATATAACTTGTTTTGCCATGTTGGAATCCTTTGATTGTTTTCTTTATGTTATATTTCTTGTCTCATTTTTGGGTGCACTTATCATTATATTTCTTTTGTGTTTGTTGCTACTCCTTCTTTCTCTCTCTTTTTTCTTTTCTTTTATTATTTTTTTCTCTGAATTATGCTTATTGACCTGTTTTGCAAGTACATCATCTATTATCATTTTTTATAGTCCACTAGCTACTATTTATTATTTATATAATGCTTTTGCTTTTATCTTGCATTGCAATTTTGGTTTTTTTTTTTTTATCATATTTGTTGATCTAACACTTTCTTTTGACATATTTTTTTTTTTTATTTCAAATGATGTAGCCTTTACAAAGATGAGTATGACTATCATTTCAACTGCCTTCTGGTTTGAAGTCTTAATGCATGTGTATGGGACTATATCACTTTGATAGGGCTGCTCCCTTTTTTTGCCACTTTATATACTACTTCACCCTGAAGTGATAACTTTCTAATGCACTACTCGATAGAGAGTTGGATTAATAATACTAACACCTTTCACATCTCCTAAATTGGTAATCTATTCTTAACTTGTTCCTAATTAGTGATTTATTTTAGATTGATGAGATAATCTTTGCTCTTGATAATTTCACTTGCATGATAGGAATTTTATGCTTTGGATTACCCTTTATGATTGATGCTAAATCATAAGTTGGCTCTTTATGAAAAGGCTACTTATAATAACTATTAGGGTTCACCTTGAATTTAAAGGGTAAGAATACCTTTTTTTTTGGTCAAGTATATAATATGGGACTCCTTGATTGACTATTGATTCTCCTAAAGAGGTCATGGATTAAGTGGTCATGCTTTATTTTGAATACTATTTTATAACCTTAGTGACTCCATAGAGATCTATCTTCTCTTTATATTGGAGGACCTTAAGTTGGCCAACTATTTCGATTAGGTTTGGTGATGATGGCCCACTTGTACCATCACCTATATTGGTGTTATTGGGGGCTATCATATATGAATGCCCTTGGAGAGTGCTTAAGGTATGTCTATTTTACCTTTGTCCTTTCTTATTCTGGCTTTTATTCTAACATTTCCTTATTAACATGTCCTTTATCTTTCACTCTTTTATCTTTCAAGCATAGGCCATTCATTTAGGGCTTGATAGCAATGGTCCCCTATCTTTTGAGGAGTATTATTATCCATACTTTATGAGTTGAAGCGAGATTCATCATCTTTAGTAGTCTATTTTATCAACCATATGTTCTTGAATGACCATGAGTTGGGCTAGGTGCATATTTCTTGTACACATAATACATTTAGTTTATACTTGTGTGTTTAGCATTAATAAATACTAATAATGTTTTATTAGTTATTTATTTTATAGATACATCCTAGTTAGTGAAACATTTTTGATACATGGCGTGCAGACTTGGTGTCTATAAATGGTGCATTCTTACTAGTGTCATCTTTTAATTGGGCCCTCAATCTAAGAGTGGTACACTATATAACATGTCTTTCTATAGAGGGAGGGCTCCATCATGCATCCAATGCCTCACAATACTCCATCATATATATTATAAGCTATAGAGCTCCTTATTGCCCTCAAAGATGAGGCCATAGATGGTGCACCTAATGATCTACTTTTCATTCATGTTACTAGGTATGGATAATAGATGGTTGATATGTTATCCGATGTGATCTAATTCCTAGTACTTCGTTAGTTAAGATAGGGTACTATGCTAAGGTTAAAGGTATAGTCCTTCATTGTAGAGCCATGGGTAAGAAAGCTCATAACAAAATTATATCTTCCTAATTGTTGATAGACAGGAGCTGCAAGTATGCTCATGTTGCATGGTTTTAGAGCTTATTACCATTGGTTAGCTAAATCTACTTCTTGATAGTATGGTAGTCTTCTATCAGGCTAATGTAGTAGGTACACAATTGGTGTTAGAGTTGATTCAATCTTCATGCTTCTTTAAGCCTAAGGCCACCACATATATAAATTATTCTACTTTATACCTATTTTTATTTGCCTTTATTCCTTTTTAGTCCTTCCTAGTTTAGTAGCTTATTTTCTTTACATAGATCTTTTGGGTCTAGATAGAGCATTTGCTTGACCAAATCACCACCTTAAGGACGACCCACACATTACACATATAAGAACTATAGCTACATTAGTAGCATGTATGAATGTTATGCTTATATGTGTTGTGTGCATTGTATGTCCAACCACTCAAGCCTTGTTGATTATGGTGATCTGAGTGAACATAACTAGGAGAGACTAAGAGTTGAGAAGCATTAAAGTAGAGTTAGTCTAGGTTTAAGCTTATTTAGATGATCTAAAAGTAGCGATTGATGAAGGGAAGATGAGTGCTGATAAGGATGATGAGGAATAAAACACTGTGGCTTGTATTTCTCTTCCTATTTTAGGTTGCCTATTCTTAAGCTATTTAGGATACATTGGGCATTATTCATACATTTTTTTTATTTGATTATGGTATAATAGCCCTTGATTGCCTCTTATTTTGATGGGATGAATGGCAAATTAGGCAACCCAAGAGGGGGTGGTGAATTGGGTTGTAAATAAAAACACAAACACATAATTGCAGAAGCAACACATAATTTAAACATAGAGATTTTATAGTGGTTCAACAACGTGCCTACTCCACTCCCTAAGTTTTCACTTAGGCCTTTATATTCCTTTTGTAAGCTCAAGATCAGACCTTCCTTTTCAAAGCTAAGAAAAACCTTTCCTTTTTCAAGCTCAAGGATAACCTTTACAGTTTCTCTATTTTACAAGGAACAAGAGCTTGCTAATGTTTTTCTTGGCACAATACCAACCTTTACAAATACTAGCAAGGATAAATCTAAAGAGTGTCAAATGCCTTTCAATTAGGTAGTAAATACACTTTAGTGCTTAAGAAAACCTATTTTCAAAAGAGTAACAAAAACAATCCTCACTCTACTTAAATACAAAAGTAACACCAAAAGGTCAAAAAGCTTGCTAATGTTTATAAGTTATTCATAAGTGTTCACAAAGTTTCATCAATCATAATTTTGAGCTTCAAAAAACTCCTTATGTACCCAAACTACAAAACTAGCATTGGAGTACTTGGAGTAAAGTCTGACAACTTTTCTTCAAACTAGCAGTTAGAGGTGACAATGCCCTTTGATTTTTAGCAATGCCCATCAAACTTGTAATGGATAGCTCTAACACTGTTGACAATTCTTCCACCCCTATTGATCTAAACTTCAATACCCATTGGCTCATGAACAATGCTTGTTATGGATTTTCCATAAAGCATGAACTTGAAGCTTTATTTTTCAAACTCTTGCAAACATGCTTCAATGCCTATTGAGCAATTCAAACAATAATTCAATTAACATAGTTTGGGGCACATGCTCTATTCACATATTGAGAAAAGCAAAAGAGGAAGAATAACTACTAAAGTACATAATTCAAAGTCCTCCTTTGTAGAAAAATGTCAAATAATAAGGATGATAGAAATTACATACAAATTATGATTTCAAAAAAATACAAGTGCCCTTTTCAAATTCTATAACTCCATTCATCATTTGTTTCTCCATTTTGAGCAGAAGGTAAGGAGCTTCAAAACTTGCAAAATTTCACTTTCTTAGTATCTTTTTTCTTTTAATTATGGCAAAAATTTCCATAGTAAAAGCATTACCAAACAAATGCTTTCTTAAGCTCATCTGCAGAGTAGGTATGAGGTGGCTTCTTAAAAGATTTGTGCCAAAAACATGAAGGAACTTTTACATTCTTAATATGTTTGGTTCCATAAATAAAAACATGATTTTCCTTTGGCCTATAAGAGTGAGGGTGAGAGCAGTTATGATTATGCATATGTGAATTAGATGAAGGTGAAGGAGTTCTAGCTTTAATAGAAGCTCTCACAAACTTTTGCATTAAGGTGAAAGGATTAGAACGATAAAAGCCTAAGCCATGTCTATCATTTGAAGTATTTTGAAAGCCTAAAATCAAATCAATTTTTCCTTTGATAAAAGAGGCAAGAGAATCCTTCAAAGTTGAGATCTCATTTTTTAGACTTTCATTTTAAGAAGATATAGTTTCATAAAACTTATTTTCTTTGTTCAAAGCCTCATTTTCTTTTTGTAATAGATCAAACTTTTCTTAAGTTCCACTAATTCAATTTTCAAAATTTTGTTTCTTTCAAAACTTTTATCAAGATCATTGTTGGTGGATTTAGGTTCTCAATAAGATTTTTAACAGTAAACATGTCTTGTAGTTCTTGATCAACTTCATCTAAATCACTATCAAAAGAGCTAGAACATACCAGTTTTAAATAGTTCTCCTCTTGGGCCATAAGGTAATGATTGGTTCTTTCTTTTCTCACCGTCTGTGGCTCTTCTTCATCTTCATTTGTTTCAAATGCACTCGAGTCATCCTAAATGGCTTTTATAGGCTTTCTTCTTCTTCTTCTACTTCTCCTTCTTTTCAGCTCTAGTTTTAGAAAGTCTGCTTTCATATGGCCAAGCCTTCCATATCCATAGCATTTTATCTACTCAAGCTTACATTTGCCATTCTTCTTCAACATCCTTCTAAATTTATTTGTTAGGAGGGCTATCTTTTCTTCATCATCTTTTAAGTGAAGACATTTAGAGGTAGCTTTGAGAGCTATTCCAATCTCCTTGTTATTTGCATCCTCAGATATGAGTGGAGCTTCTCCTTTCAAGCTCATCTCATAGTCAATAAGATTTTCCAGCATCTCATTAAGTGGCACAGTCTTCAAGTCCTTTGAGTCCTTGAGTGAGGTGACTTTCCTAAGCTATCCTTAGGTAGACAATCATAACTTTCTTTACAAGTTCCTTATTGGTGAATGTTTTCCCAAGAGTCTTTATTTCCCCAATAATCTTAATGAACTAAACATACATTCTTGAGATTATTTCATCAGGTTTAATAAGGAAGGTTTTATACTAACAAATAAGGGTCTCCATCTTTTTTTGTTTGACCTAATTTGTTCCCTCATGTGTGATCTCTAAGGCCTCCCATATTTACTTGGCAATTGACTTTATGCTCATTTTATTATTCTCAATTCTGCTTAAGGCACAAAAGAGCATGTGGATGACCTGACCATTGCTAGCGACTTGTTTTTTTTTTCTCTATCATACATCTCATCAATGTCTTTCTCTATTTGAGTCCCATCAACAAGTGTCTTCATTGGAGTGTATGGACCATTCCCTAAAATTCTCCATAACTTAATGGACTCAAACCTTAGAAAAGTAGTACATTATGCTCTTCCAATAGTGGTAGCTCGTTCCATTGAAGATAGGAGGTCTCATAACTGATTGTCCTTCTAGTCCATGCTCATTTTAGGCTACCATGATCGTATAACTCTTGCAATTAAGGTTTAATAGAGGTTAGGCTCTGATACCAATTGATGGTTTTGATGGAGATGAGACAACCTAAAAGGGTGAATTTGGTTGTAAATAAAAACACAAACACACAATTGCAGAAGCAACATACAAGTAAACACAAAGATTTCATAGTGGTTTGACAATGTGCCTGCTCCACTGCCCAAGATTTCACTTAGGTCATTTTATTCCTTTTGCAGGCTCAAGAACAAACCTTCCCTTTTTTAGGCTAAAGAAGAACCTTTCCTTTTTTAGGCTTGATGAAAACCTTTACAATTACTCTATTTTACAAGGAATAAGAGAGCCAACCCAACCACTTTGTATTTTTCTAGGTACAATACCAACCTTTACAACCACTAATAAGGATGAATCCAAATAGTTCAAATGCCTCTTAATTAGGCAGTAAATACACTTTACTACTCAAGAAAACCTACCCTCTTAACAAAAATAATCTTTACTCTACCCAAATACAAAAGTAGCACTAGAAGGTTTGAATAAAGTGCTTATTAAATGTTTACAAGTTGTTCACAAGTGTTCACAAAGTTTCCTCAATCATTTTTGAGCTTTAAAAAAGCTCCTTATATACCTAAATTACAAAACAACGCATTGGAGTACTTCAAGTTAAGTCTAATAATTTTTCTTCAAACTATCAGTTAGAGGTGACAATGCCCATTGATTCTCAGCAAAGCCCATTAAACTTGTAATGGATAGGTCCAACGCCCATTGAAAATTCTTCCACTATTGATTAATGCCCATTAACTCATGATCAACGCATATTATGGATTTCTTAGAAAGCATAAACTTGATGCTCTATTTTTTAAACTCTTGCAAACATGCTTCAATGCCTATTGAACAATTCACAATCTACATTGGAAACTCCTTCAATGTCTGTTGAGAAGGACCAATAATCTTTTCGAGTTCTAGAAACTTTAGCTCAAGTTAGAGCACTTTTCTAACTTTTATTATGAAAACACAATCCCTATTGCTTAGCCAAATCAATGCATGTTGCAAAAACACAATGCCTATTGCAAGGTTCAATGTGCATAGCTATGCCTGACTAATTTTCCAATGCCCCAATGCTTATTGGTGAATTTTCAATGCTGGTTGAATTATCCAATGCTCTTTGGAAAACCTTCAACACTCATGGCGATGTCCAAAATGCATAGCTCATGTCACACCACTTATCCATTGTTTGTTGCAAATTGTCTAATGCTTATTGAATGTTCACATTGCTCATTTTGAATCTCAGAAATGCCCATTGAATGTGCATAACTACACCTCTTATACAAAAACACTTTGGGTCATATATCCTTCAAGCATTCATACCATTCTCCTTTAACATTCTCTCCCTAAAGGATACAAAAACACTAAAATATAAATATTAAACTTCTATAGTTTTGTTATTATTCAAAACACATCATTGAAAGTAGAGAAGCAATGCCAATGCCTTGGGGTCACATGTTCTTCAAACATTTTCCCTATTAACACAACTTATTGTTGCTTTGGCACTACAATTTTATTGAATGGTTATTGTTAGCCTCATTATTTTTATGTTTGATGTTCAAATGAGTGAACCAATTTGATGCCTAGCCTAGTTGTACTTTTATTATTTGTAATTGAATTTTTTATTTCAATTTTTGTTATTACCTTATGTCGTCATTACTATATAACCATTTCCCTAAGTGGTAGCCTAAAGCACATAATGTTATCTCTAATCACTAGTGGTATGTATAGACTATTTAGTTGTATTGACTATTTTGCCCTAAGAAAAGGAGTTGAATTAGTAAGAAATTTCAAACTTAGAAGGAACATAAACAAATAAAAGTTTAAAGGAAAAGAAGGGAAAGAGTGAATATAAGAGATTTATAGTGGTTTGGGAGTTAACAAACCATATGTCCACTCCTCAATTCATCAATTGGGTATTTCACGAACTCACTAGTGTTTTATAAGCTCATAATAACTCAGTGTCTAGGCTCACACCAAACCACACTTACACTTGTGTTTATGGCTCACACACAATCTTATAAGCATTTTAATCACTAAGGCTCACTTTAAACCTAATTCCTAAGGGTTTAAGGCTTACACTTAACCTTTTTCAAATAATAAATATCACTCAACAACCAAGGTGTGAACCGATAAAGAGTACAATTGTTAAGAATTAAATTTCCAAGAGTTTATGCAATAAATTGGCTATCCTCTTGCATTTAAGGCCATTTAGTAGAGTATTTATAGAGTCCAGCCATCAAAATCCATTGCTTAAGAAATTAGGAGCAAATTTCCAAGTTATGGTGGAAAATCCTACATTTATTTCTTATTAAAGTCAATTCAAGGTCAAAATAATATATTGCAATTGCAATTAACAATTCGCTTTAGATTTCACCATTCATGGTTACAGTCTTCAAATGTATCTACTGGTTAGTGACACTTCACATTTGTTAATTGGTTCATCCAAAAATAGTCGTTAGAACCCTCTATTTATTATAAATGTTGTGGTCACTATCTCTAAGTTGTGGTCACTATGGAAAATACTATTGGAATATAGGAATGTGATCCTCATGACGAAATATACTAGAAGATTTCATTTAAACTTGAAGTTAAGTCATGATCTCTACTAAGATTTGTGATCGCAATCTTCAAAATTTTGAGTGGTTGAATGGACACATGGCGAATGACCGTTGAAGCAAATTTATAGCATTCAATTTATATTATTAAGATCAAAAGAAAGGTTTGACCTAGATTTGATAAACCTCGTCCAATAATCTCCTCCTTTTTTATTTTGACAATCTAGATTGAATATGTGAAGTATGTAACATCTAATAAGCATATCCTTATAGAGCTAAAGTGTTTGGAAGTCATATAGTATAATTTTTGTGAGCATTAGATTCTAGGCCTCAGTATGCAAGCTTAATGATGAAAACTATTTGAATTATTCCCTAAGATGCAAAGAGGAATTACAAAAGAAAAGACACAAATGCCTTGAGAATCTTTGGATCATACCCCACACGAATCCTAATTTCATCATGACCAAAGCCCAAACCTGCTAGCCATTGTTTAAATGGTTAAACAACCATCTTACTTAGTTGTATAACCAAGTAATAAACTTAAGCTAGTAGAACATTCCAAAATCTCACTCCTTGTAAAACCATAGTTTGTACAATCAACATAACATGTTGTATAACCAACCTTTTAGCTGTATAGATCACTTAAAAACCCTAATTCCAAAACTTTCAAGGGATTTATCTATTTGAGTCATGAATGTGGTGCAACTAGTGCTATTTCAACTCTAGTCCCTCTCCCTTTATAAATATCCCCCACTTAGAGAGAGAGAGGGGGGAGGCTTGGCAACCTTAGTGTTACTCTACTGAAATTGATACTCTAAAACCCTAAACACACAGAAACTTATTTGGCATTATTTTCATTATGTTTTTATAGTTATATTCTCCCATAGTATTACCACTTTATTTTTCTTATCAATGGTACTGATGAATGTTTATTAGTGTTTTATAGGTTAAAGTAGAGAAAAGCAAGACTAAGGAGATAAATGGGTGAAGCATGGCTGTGAGCCTTAGTAGCTTGAGGAAAGCATAAAGGAGCTAGAGTTCATGGCCTCGAAGCATGGCCTTGTGTCATGAAAAGTAAAGAGGCAAGGAGAAATAACAAAAGGCCATGACCATGTCATGATGGTGAACGCCCGTGTGCTATATTAAAGAGAGAATCATAAGTCGTCTCTATAATATAAGACACAAGATACTTAGTATTCCTCATGGGAACAATATCCTGTTGCATTGATTGGTGATGTGGCAACCCAAGAAGGGGGTGAATTGGGTTATGAACAAAAACCAAAAATAATCATAAACATAAAAATATACACAAGGATTTTTATAATGGTTCAGCAACTTGCCTACTCCACTCCCCAAGTTTTTACTTAGGCCTATTTATTTCATTTAAGGTTTAGGAAGAACTTTCCCTTCTACAGGCTCAAGGATAACCTTTCTTTTTATAGGCTTAGGAAGAACCTACCACTTTGAATTTTTCTAAACATAATACTAACATTTACAACCACGAGCAAGGAAAGATCCAAACAGTGTCTAAGCCTCTCAAATAGGCAGATTAGTGCTAAAAAAACCTACTCTCAAAAGAGTAACAAAAATAAAGTCACTCTACCTAAATACAAAGAAACACCATAAAAGGTTTGCATAAAGAGCTATAAAGTTGTTCACAATATTTTCTAGCCTTTTCTAACCTTTCTAAACTATAAGAATGCTCTTTATATAGACAAATTCTAAAGCTAGCCATTAGAATAATTGATATCTATATGATAGCTTTTCTTCAAAATTAATCATTATAGGTGACAACACCCGTTGTTCTTTATTAACACCTATTGAACTTATAATGGTTACATGCAATGGCAGTTGAATGTCTTTGAACATCTGTTGGCTTTGAGTACAATGCTTGTTAGAGAAAGAATAATGCCCATTATTCATTTTCAGAAAGCTTTAACTTCATACTCTATTTTTTCTAAATTTGCATAATAGCTTTTCATGCCCGTTGAGCAATTTACAATGCCAATTGGAAACTCCTTCAATGCATGTTGAGAATGGTTGATGCCTATTTCGGGTTCCAGATGGTTTAGCTTAGGTTTGGACACTTTTCTTATGCCTGTTGCTAGTCCAGATCAATGCTTACTACCAAACTTTAATGTCGTGGTGTGGTCCAGCATAGCTCAACCTGGAGCACTTCTTCAACTCCCATTGGAAATGGACAATGCTAGTTATGAGTTCCAGAAGACTTGCAAAAGAGCACCATCTAATCAATGTCCATTGCACAACCTTCAATGCCTGTTGTTGGACTAGGATGGTTAATCTTAAGTCTTGAACCTTTTTTGATCTTGACAAAAGAGATTGATCAATTCTAATATTTCAATTAAGTGTTGTTTTACAGTTTTTAGTAAGTCTTTATATTGGAAATTAGATGAAGTCCATAATCTCTAAAGAAAGCAAAGTGTCTCCTAATTCGCGATCGCAACTTCAAATATCGCGAATGCAACTTAGATTAAGGCAGGTTGAAAATTGGACAGACGAATTTGTAGGCCACTTCTCTATTGTGACCCATCCAAAGATGGGAGTGCCAAAGTCACAAACGAATTTGCGATGTGTGTCACGCCTCAGTTGTAACTGCGAATTTCAAAGTAACTCAAGAGGGAATCAAGTCTACAACCACAACATGACAAGTGTCCTAAGTGATCATTGGAAGACAAAAATCACGATGACAACTTATGGGTAGCGACCACGAATCATGAACAAGAAGATGAACATTTTGACAGATGAATTTGTGTCCTATGTCGCGGCCTGTATAAGAAAAATTGCGACCACTACATTATGAGTTGGTGAAAGGCAACAACTTTATTTTCCTAGAGAACCAATGAGAAGATAACATGTGGACTAGCCGTTAGACATAAATGGGGATTTTTAAGGCAATTTTTGGCTCCCGTATGGAAATTGGAAAATTGAGACAGCGAATGAAGCCTAACAAGCATTTAATGTAAAATCTGTCTATCATACTTTGGAGATTTGCTACCAGTTTTATTGCAACATCTCTTTGGCGGTTAAAGGCTATAAAACATCACCAAACATATGTAAATGCAAGAGAATTCATTAATTTGTAACCAAACTCTTGTAATTTTACTACTCAATCTTTTCTATTCTTTAAGTGATTGTTTGGTGTGAGCATAAATACCATTTAAGTTGTAGTGTGAGCCTGTAAAAACACTAACGAGAGTTTGTTATGTGAGCCTTAAAAACACAAGTGTAAAAGTTGTTGTGTGAGCCTAAAAAAAATAAGTGTAAAGGTTATTGTGTGAGCTTTGAAAACACAAGTGTAAAAATTAGGTGTGAGCTTAGAAACACCATTTGAAGTTAGTGGAACACCCAATTGCAGAGAATTGGGGAGTGAATGTAGGGTCGATTATACCCGAACCACTATAAATCGTGTGCCTCTTTCTCTACTATTCTCTATCTCTTTACTCTAATTTTTTTATGCACTAATTAAGCCCTCCCCCCTTCTTGGTGCTTAAGGCTAACAAGTGGTATTAGAGCCAAGCCTCACATTCTACCCTTTTTTGGGTGAGAAAAGATCAATAGCACAAAAAGGAATCTACTCACACATCAAGCCTCACTTTGATTGATTCAACTATACTCATTGGAAGTATAAAATGGAAATCTATCTTTACACAGATGTTGTAGACCTTTGAGATGTGGTTGTCAAAGAATGGAAGCCACCCACTAAGGTATTGGATGGAATTGAAGAACTTATCCTAAGGGAAGAATGGGTTGAAGCTCACTGGAGATCAAATGGCAAAAATAAGAGGGCAATGGCCATTCTTCTAAGCTCTCTCTCTAGAGAAGAGATTGGAAGAGTGTAATATTGTCAAACAGCACGTGCCATTTGGAAGACACTTGAGAACTACCATAAAGGCACAACACTAGTTAAGTCAAGTCGGTTAGAGATGTATGTGACTGAATGGGAGCTATTCATGATGAAGGACAATGAAAGCATCACTGAAATGATGAATAGGCTCATATCTATCATCACTAATATGAAAAAATTCAGAAGGACTCTCATAAACTATGAGGTAAACACAAAAATCCTCAAAACTCTTCCTTTAGATAAATTTGGTGCTATAGTGTGCAGTATCCAAGGGTCCAATCTGGAGATTGGGAAGATTCCAACAGACATATTGATAGGAAAACTCTTAACTCATGAGTTGGCCTTACAAAAAATGAGCAAATGAAGAAACTAAGGGGGTAAGGAGATAAACTAGAAAAAGAAAGAAGAACCCTAGCTCTTAATTCCTTAACAAAGGAGAAGGAGGTAGAAATTACCTCAAGTGATGAAGAAAGTGACAAGGATGAAGAGGAGCTAGCAATGCTCTCAAGAAGGACAAAGGAGTTGATCAAAAGAAGAAAAGAAAGAAAAAGTTTCAAGAAGACAACTCCTAGTCCAAGAGAAAAATCCAATAATGTCACTTGTTATGAATATGACAAGTAAGGCCACATCAAGTATGAGTGTCCCAAATTGTAGAAGAAGAAGAGATGGGACAAGGATAAGAAGAAGAGCTTTTTAGCCACTTGGGATGACAACTCAAGTGAAGTAGAGGAAGAAGGAAAAGTTACCAATATTTGTTTCATGGCATAAGAAGTTCTACTAATGAGGTAAGTACTTCTTCCAATTCTAATTTTGATTTTGAGTTTGATGAGATAGATGAAGAGCTTCTAGAGGCTCTAACTATGAGATGTGACAAATATAAGTCACAAATGAAATGTTACAAAAGAAAATGTAAAAACTTAAAGGATGATTATAAATCCCTCAATGACATTATAAAAGAATTGAGAGCATCTAATGATGAGCTTAAAAAATCTGTGGATAGTCTTTCTACATCATCTTCTTCAATGGCTTCACTAAGAAAGGAGATTGACACTCTAAAGGGAGAAGTCATTGAGCTTAAAAGCTCAATCTCCAAATTCCATAAAGGAAAAAAAAGCCTTGGACACATTGATTGTGTCATAAAGACCACCATTAATTAGACATGTCTAGGCTTTAATGGAGCCTCCTCATCATCTCAAACCATATTTGTTAGAGCTTCATAACCTCAAACCTCAAGGGTTGAAGTAATTGGGAATAAAAGTTCTCCTAGCACTGAGTCCCCTAAGCCTAAGGGCAAAGGGAAGGCTTTCCCAAGCACTAGAGCCAAAACTAAAAGAGCTAACCATGCCTCCATTTATAACAAACAACATAGTCACTCTCATAAGAAACTCTCTACTCTTACTCATTATACATGTACATGCATGCATTCATATGGTCAAGGTATGAGAAGGCCTCTTACTCATACTAAACATTTGCATAGGAGAAAGACTCCCAAGTCTAAACTCCAATGCCATTATTGCATGAGATTTGGACACATCAATATTCATTGCTATATTTGGAGGGCTCACCTCAAACTAAAGGACCCTTCAATTTCTAACCCCCTATACCTAAGTATGCTTGGATGCCTAATAAAAGGTAACTTACTTTTGTTATGTATAGGAGTATGGAAGCCACCAAATCAAGCAATTGACATGTGGATAATGGATGTTCCAAGTGTATGATTAGAAATAGAAAGCTTATTCACGACATTGAAGGGAAACGAAGGGGGAGATGTCACATTTGGTAACAATGCCAAAGGTAAGGTAATTGGCATTGGAACCATTGGTAAGAATAGTTGCTCTTTAATTAAGAATGTTCTTTTAGTTAGTAGCTTACAACATAATTTGTTAAGTGTAAGTCAATTATGTGACAAAGGTAACAAAGTCACCTTTGATCCTAGGGAATGCCGAGTCACCACTTTAGTGGATGATGAAGTTATTTTCAAGGGTGAAACGAAAAGTAATATCTACTCAATTGACTAGACAATTTGGTTAACCAATCTTTTAAATGTCTTATGTCTTTGAGCAATGAAGCTTGGTTATGGCATATAAGGCTTGGACATGCAAGCATGGATCTTTTTCAAAGCCTATCTAAAAGAAAGTTAGTGGAAGGACTTCCCAAGCTAAATTTCTCCAAAGACAAGACATGTGGTCCTTGCCAAATGGGGAAGTAACACCATGCCTCTTATAAAGCCAAAATTGTTGTAAGTTCAACTAGACCCCTTCAATTTATTCATATGGACTTGATAGGAGCCACTAGAAGTGCTAACTTATGTGGAAAGCATTATGCACAAGTGCTAGTAGATGACTACTTTAGGTTTACTTGAGTATCTTTTCTAGCTCATAAAAATGATTCCTTTGATGCTTTCAAAAACTTTGCAAAAAGGGTTTAAAATGAAAAAGTTACTTCATATCTTTTATTAGAAGTGACCATGGAAAGGAATTTTGAAATGAGTCATTTGAAAATTATTGTTTAGAGAATAGAGTTTTTCATAATTTTTCAACCCCTAGAAAACCACAACAAAATTGTGTTGTAGAGAGGAAAAATAGAACATTGGTGGAAATGGCTAAGACAATGCTCAATGAGTATTCTTTACCAAATTACTTTTAGGCTGAAGCCATTAACACTGCATGTTATATTGCAAATAGTGTTTTTAAAAGACTCATTCTCAATAAAACATCTTATGAGCTATAGAATGGTAGAAAACTCAAGATATCATACCTTAGAGTATTTGGATGTAAGTGTTATATTTTGAACATGCTATATTTTGAACACCAAAGATAATCTTGGAAATTTTGATTCAAAAACCAACGAAGGCATCTTCTTGGGATATTACACCTTAAGTAAGGCATATAGAGTCTTTACCAAAAGTTCATTGGTAGTTGAAGAATCTATGATGTTGTTTTTGATGAATCTAGTAAACTTGATCTTGGGAAACATGTTTTTATTGATTATCTTGTAGGTGACTTTGAGAAGTTGGAATTGGAAAATTCTACAAGAAAAGAAGATAAAGAAGAAGGTGATTCATCAAGAGTAGATGAAGATCAACAACATCAACAACAAGTAGAGTCAAGCCAAGATCTATACAAGGATTTGAGATTTCCACGTATCACCCCAAGGACTTGATCATTGGTGATACATCTAAGGGTGTACGTATTATATCTCAACTCAATCTTTTAGATAATGATCTTGCAATTATTTCTCAACTTGAGCCAAAATCAATCGATGAGGCTCTTGATGATGAGGGTTAGTGTTGTCCCTAGGCACCAAGAAGGGGGGTTGAATTGGTATATAAAAATTTAAAATAAAGATGAAGAGAAGGAGAAAGGATAGTAAGGACACAATGATTTTATAGTGGTTCAGGCAAAACAATCCTTACGTCCACTCCCCAATCACTCAATTGGGTATTTTACTAAGTCAATGGTGTTTTCAAGCTCACACCCAACTTTCTACAACTTGTGTTTTAATGGCTAACACACAACCTTACAACAATGTATTTTTTAGGCTAACACAAAACCTCACTCAAGTGTTTTAGCAGGCTTACACTAAAACCTTTCTTAAAGTGTTTTTGCAGGCTAACACAAAACCTTACAATCTGGTGTTTAATGCTCACACCTAACAAATGTAAAGAAGATGAAGAAAATGAGTAGCAAAGATTAAGAGCTTCCAATACTTGTAATAAATTTTGTTAGCAACCTTCACCATGGCTGTTTGGTGGGGTATTTATAGCCAAACTTCATCAAAGAGACGTTGCAGATCA